>LNAR01000066.1:0-100060 GCA_001630585.1 Pseudogymnoascus sp. BL549
CAACGACTGTATGGCAGCTTATATAGCTGCCATCCCAGAAAGTTTCAAGTAGTACTTGGACGAACCACGCTCACCCCAGAGGCAATACGTTCTGTGGATAAGGACTGGAGGCACCGCCATAGTGGGGAAGTGTATATAAATCTGTCGAGGATTGATAGAGAGTATGGATCTTACATTGGCTCAACCAGGCGAACATTCTCTGTACGGATAATGGAGCATTCAGGGTAGCATCCAAGTAGTCACCCGACACACACTCCCAGATACGTATGCGAGTAGCCTCCATTACAACTGCATCTGTAAGCCCGGCAATGTGACCAATTTCAGAGTGCTCGCAATGTTTTCTGACAAGAGCATACCCATTGGATATGTATTTCTATTGGAGGCAGCCATGATGGTGATGTTCCGATATCTATGTAATCAGACATTTCAGAAATAAAGCAATCTAGAACTAGAGGATTTTATTCGAGATGCCTAGGTTGAAGCTGGTATTCCCCGCCCCAAATGGGTAGCCAAATTGAATTTGACATAGCCTACCCACGAGATATCAAATAACAAGGCTGATCTCTAGTGGGCAAAAATTGGCTGTCAGCCAAGATGCTGCACGTGCCAAAGCTGGTCCAAATCCCTGTTGTAGTGACTGTGCTCGAGAAGAATCTGGATTGAAAGTGAAACTTCATGTCCACATCCTACTGTGTTACTCTGCTACACTTGTTGGCAACACTGTCAACGTAAGGGTGCGGAATGCACCCCAGATGGCGTGGCGAAAGCACTTGGGAGGGCCGATATGAGTTCCAAACGGAAGGATAACTTTTATCACGTCATAGACTGAAGATGTGCAAATATTGAACCACTAGTCTAAAATATAGCCAATATATTCGGTGGGCTACTCCTGCGGTATTAGTCCCAGAGACACTCCAAAGAAATGGCAGAAGAACATACCTCGCAACCCCGCCAGGAACATTACACACCTCACTCGTTACGAAGAAGCTCCAGCGCTTCTCCTTTTCGCAATGCACGGCCAGCTTCTCAAGGTCAAACAGTTCGCCGATCGGACATCCCCAACCTGACAGTAGGACCTCATGCAAGCTCCACTCCTGCAAGCTCGGCCAGCCCTCAAATGTCGGTTGATCTCCTGCTACAGCAGAGAAGTTCTCCCACAACCACCGCAGTGCCTCTTCGCTCTGCTCCATGCCAATAAATGTCGGCGGATTAGCTGCATGCTGTGCCACAACTTCCGAAGAAGATTTTGTGGCAAGCGATGCCATGTATCCCGAACGAATAAGAAGTATGTCCCCGAAGTGTATTTCTGTGCCTTGCTCTTTTGCCGTCGCAAGGAGGTCTTCGAGGCGGATGTGGTGAGTTTTGAATCCATCAATGGGGGTGTCCGAGGATCTGTTGCGTTGCCACCAGCTGTGGTAGTCGAGCAGTACACCACGGCCTACGATGCCCTTCTCCGCCATGGCTTGAATGCCATTTCGTGTTGTCCGGCCGCCTTTCCCGTCGCTACCATCACCAGCACCAAGGATATCAGCCATGGTGACGCCGTTATAGAAACGCTCTTCGGCCTGATAGGCAAAGTGGCGGAGACTATCCCACTGTGAAGTCACTTGGGAATTGAATGTCCAAACGTCATCGTTGACTGTTCGCCCAACGCCGGGGATAAGTTCCTGGTGGAATACCTCCCGGCCGAAGAAGGCCGTCGGGCCCTGGGCCGTCAGTGGCCAGTTGAGGGAGATTCTTGGGATTGTTAGTGCTTGAGGTATATGAGATGAACTATGGAAACATATGACCGTCCTACCGTGCGCCGGTCTTAATCTCGCCCTTTGCTGCTGCAAGGACACTGTCGTCTGTGAGGCGGTTCAGAGTCCCCAACTCGTCGTCTGGGCCATAAAGACCCCAGGCGGAGTGATGAGGATCGCTTTTCTGCAGCGGGAGGTCCTCATAAGCGGGGATCCCATTGCTGTTGAGCTTGTAACTAGTAGAAGCCATCGTGGGGAAGTGGTGTTCAACAAACAAGTCACGATGACTACGGGGAATGAGAAGGAAGATTCGAAATCACCTAGTTGTAGAATCTAATGGCACTCTATAGGGGACCTACCAAAGTGTAACTATCCTCAAAACCACAGTGACTCGGCAAATTATTTTTATGAACGTGGGGGTAAGAGGGGTTACATATGAGGTTGGAAAGATGCGGGGCGGGGATGCTGGCTAAATTATGCGGGTGATAGCCACCGAGGATCACCCGGAAATTTCCCGAAAATCATACTGTTAAAAAAAGTATAACCTTCAAAGGGCGAAACTAAAGCTGATAATTGTGTCGATTAGTAGATCGAGTAGATAAGATAGTCAGGAACATGATGCGTATATCATCGCGATGCCCGGGTGATGATATCCATGACGTCAAGAGTATTTTCGATAAATGCTATTGCAAATATAACTCCGGCCTTAAATGAACATTTCACACATCACAAAACCCAATATATTACAATGAGTATAGTCGCATCATCTTCTTCCTCGTACGATGTTGCCCTGGGCGGAGTTCCTCCCACGAAGGACCAGGTCTTGAATTCTGGCGCTGCCACGATCCAAAATTTCGCCCCTGTTAAATCGATTTGCGCGCACCTGAACGCCTTTCACGTCTATGCCTCCGATACCTCCCGTACTGTCGAAGCAAACCACTATTGCACTCACCTCGGCGCCAATATTAGACAGTGTTTAATCTATGACTCGCCTACGAACCCCGCAAAATTGATTGGTGTCGAATATCTGATCACAAGGCAACTTTACGATGCTTTGTCAAAAGAGGAGAAGAAGCTATGGCACAGCCATGACTATGAGGTTCGAGATCGAGACTTTGTAATAGAATGCTCGCTTACAGATCTAGGTCCGCTCGGGTATGCTCATAATGCCTAACCCCTTAGTCCCCGAGCGGGTGTGGGAGATCGCCGAAACAGCTGAAATGTGTGAGGTGGTTGGCTTGTACGGCAAGACGTTCCATTTCTGGCAGGTAGATCGAGGGGATGAGCTGCCTCTTGGGATGCCAGAGCTGATGATGAGCTTTACGAAGGATGAGCAAGTAAGTTGTAACTTCTCAACAAAACAATTAAGCACATGCGAACCATCGGCATCATCCCCTTGCAGAGTCAACCTCGAGAGGCTTGATTATTTCATGTGCTAATGATCGTACAAGGTTCCTTGGGACAAAATCAAGGATCGAGATGAGCGGTTCGGAATCGACTCAACAAAGAAGCGCCACGCGAGGAGTGACATCCCTCCTGTGCCGCCTCACCAGGATGCAGATTCGTGTTGGAAGTAAACCTAGTTGCGATATCGGTTGCACGTTGAGCAGGCAACAGTGTGCAAGACCCCTCAATGTGACGACGGCAGCGCTTCGTTAGTCGTTAGATTTGTTCTGTAGATAACTTTCGGACGGTAAGAATTGTTCCGTCCCAATATCACATGTATGACGAGAAACCTACCCTACCTCAGCTTCCTACCCCTGGTTCCTTGAAGTGACCGCGTGGTCGTATCACATCAATACTCAATGAAGCTCTAGAGATGGTTTGAGATACATCGACGTGCCCTTTTGCTAGATGAACATACGGAGTATGCACTTGCCTCGTGGGGTGTCTTGAAGCCTTCTCCACCTCCACACGTCTATGAGATGCCTTGAAGCATTCTCCACCTCCACACGTCTGTGGGATGTCTTGAGGCCTTCCCCACCTCCACACGTCTATGAGATGCCTTGAAGCATTCTCCACCTCCACACGGCTGTGGGATGTCTTGAGGCCTTCCCCACCTCCGCCCGTTGGGTCGTGGGGAACCTTGAGCGGATCCAAGTACAAAGTCCCTTCTCCAGACAGGCATTATCCAGTGCCGTTCAGCCTTCTCCTCAGCCTCCCCACTATCAGGTAAGACGTATTTGTCTCAGTCCGATCTCCCGCCCCGTTCCTGAGCCGGATAACCGAGGTTTGACTGATTGGCATGTGCTGCTCTCTAGGTCTGCGCCAATCTTATAGTAAGGTTTATTTTTGCTTATGGTCTCCCACTACATACTTTATGGATGCAGATGGCGTATACTACTATGAGTATAGTATGGCTTATGAAGCGATATATACAGCCCAGCCATAAAGCGTTGCCCAAGGCCTTTAGTAGTCCATGTTAGGGTTGGTCGCAATAAATAAAGCCGATCCATGCCATGTATGGTAGCATTGGCCGTGCATTTCAGCGTTGTGGTTCGCTGCCTCGTTCCTTCCCCATGGGGATTTGCTATATGACAGGGGAGATACTCCACAAATTGCAGGGAATATTTCGTGGGGTGGGATTTTAGATTCGCATGTAACTCCAAAGCCGGTTACCGTCTAAATTGCCCAGAGCAACGGATCCCCCACACTCTCCACACAGGCATCGAATACGTGGGATTCACACTCCACAGCAGCCAGATACGCCAGTAATGCGCCAGTAATACCCCATAAATAAATATCCCAACAAAAATATAGCGGTACCCCATAATACAACCTAGACATTCTATACAATACTACGCTGCACAATGACTGTGATCAACGACTGCCGCACATATCCCCTGTCATCTTGCAAATACCCCCCAAATCTCTTAATAGCGCCTGCAAATGCTTGGGTATTGCGTAGCACAACCTGGTAGCGGCTCATCGGGACCGCCTGTTCCGCCAAAACTTTTCTTGCCAATGTTGCCAACCTTCACATGCCAGACGACAGCTTCATATTTGCATTTTGAGCCGAATTTTAAAATGCTGGTCAGATTTTCCGTCGATACCGACCCTGACTACATCGTCGTAGGCGAGGAAAGCTAATGCGTCTCCACAGCTGAATTGTCACTTTTAGGAATCACGCGGCCAATCCTGTGCAAATGTCTCGGGTGAGCCCCGCGTTTTCCAGCCCACCCAACCTCATGGCAGATTAGGCATTGGCACAAGGAAGACATGATTCTATCTGATGACTGCGAGATGGAGCATGTAGGTGGAGACAACCGATTAGATCTTCGGGGGAGCGGGGGAATTCCCGACACTCTGTTTGCGGAGAAGCATATATAGACCCATCGTCCTGGGTGGATTATGGACAACGAGAATTCGCTCCAGCAAAATTTGTCGTCCCTGTCAAGATGAAGTTCCTCGCTCTCCTTGCATTGCCCTTGGCATTGGCCGTACCTGTACAGGATATTCCAGAGGGTCCCGCCCCTCCTATCCTGGGTGCTCGTGTCGAACCTGCCCCTGAGCTGCAAGCAAGATATCCCACCCCGACGGTCGTCATCCCTCTGCCACAGGCAACAATTGTCGGCCTCGGAGGAGCAGATGTCGAACAATTTCCCGGCATCCCGTTCGCCCAGCCCCCCGTCGGCGGCTTGCGCTTGAAGCCACCGCAGCCCATTACTAAACCTATGGGAACCTACCAGGCAACCAAGAACCAGGCTGCTTGCCCACAGTTTTTTTTCTCAGACGCCCTTGACGATGCCATCCCCACGTCAGTCCTCGGCAAAATTCTCAACTTGCCCTTTGTCCAGAAGATTACCGACCAGAGCGAAGACTGCCTCTATCTGAACGTGCACCGTCCAGCTGGCGTCGCCGCCGATGCAAAACTTCCAGTGCTCTTCTGGATGTTTGGCGGCGGCTTCGAGCTTGGTTGGAACACCATGTACGATGGATCACCATGGGTCAAGTCCTCTATTGAGCAGGGCAAGCCCATGATTTTCGTCACTGTCAACTACCGTATTGGAGGATTTGGATTCTTGCCCGGCGCTGAGATTCTCAAAGACGGATCTGCCAACCTCGGTCTGAGGGATCAGCGCCTAGGACTCCAATGGGTTGCCGACAACATTGCCGCCTTTGGAGGTGACCCTGAGAAGGTTACCATCTGGGGTGAGTCTGCCGGCGCCATCTCGGTTTTCGACCACATGGTCATCAATGAGGGTGATCACACCTACAAGGGGAAGCCTCTTTTCCGCGCTGCTATTATGAACTCTGGATCGGTCGTCCCCGCCGACCCCGTCGACTGCCCTAAGGGCCAAGTCGTCTACGACACTGTTGTCGAAGCTGCTGGATGCAAGGGCACAGCGGATACCCTCGCTTGCCTTCGTGGTCTCCCATATCAAACATACCTCAAGGCAGCCAACTCTGTGCCAGGTCTACTCTCGCACACCTCAGTTGCTCTGTCATATCTACCTCGACCAGATGGCACCTTCCTGACCGAATCTCCTGATATCCTTGTCTTGAACGGCAAATATGCACGCGTCCCCTATATCATTGGCGACCAAGAAGACGAAGGCACATTGTTCGCCCTGTTCACGAGCTATATTAGGACTCCAGCGGATCTGGTTAAGCATCTTACAACAGTCTTCTTCGACCATGCCAGCGAAGCTCAGATAACTGAGCTCGTCAACACATACCCCAGCGCCCTGCTAGACGGCTCCCCCTTCCGCACCGGCATCTTCAACAACTGGTACCCTGAGTTCAAGCGCCTTGCCGCCATCCTTGGTGACTTGACATTCACACTCTCTCGCCGTGTCTTTCTCCTCGGCACTAGCATTATTGCACCTGATGTGCCGACGTGGTCTTATTTATCCAGCTACGATTACGGCACCCCGGTCATGGGAACCTTCCATGGCAGTGACCTGATCCAAGTCTTCTTCGGCATCTACCCCAATTACGCCGCCGAATCCTTCCGCGCCTATTACCTCTCATTCGTGGCTACCATGGACCCGAACAACGGCACCGACACCAAATACCGCAACTGGCCGCAGTGGAATAAGGGCAAGCAGCTTCTAAACACTTATGCGACACACAGCCAGCTTATTGTAGACGACTTCCGCAGCAAGACATCCGACTTCCTGTTAGCGAACATCGGGAGCTTTTACATCTAAGCCATTGATGACTGAACTGTGATTGCTTTTCAAGCGAAGCAGGGATACTGGATGAGAATTATAATTGAGAACACAAAGCCCCATTTTAGGCACAGCCGGCTGTACAGTCCAGCCGGCTATACGGTGTAACGGCAGGTCCTTCACGGTCCTTGGATTGAAGGGGTTTATGCAGAATCAAATTTAACTATGCTACATATCAAGCTAGGCGTTACAAGCGTGACAATATAATAATATTTCTTTGGCTGAACTATCGCGCTGATGCACGACTTCGCCAACAGTGACTCATGCCGGCGAACCGAAAATATGGGCAGGGTTACTACAGCGCTACTCGTAGGGACCATAGTTCGCGACAATTATTACTGCTATTTCCACAGCGAATGGTATCCCATAACAAAAGAGGGACTGCCACATGCGACCACAGACTGAGGATTGGGTATCATGTGTGCTAAAAGTTTATCTGTAGCTCACATAATTCTTACTCTCAGTTGTCCCAATAGGCATAGTGTGTAACCACCACCTTCCTTGGGTGAATAGGCGAGTGGGGTAAGTGGGGTAAGAGGCGAAGCAACGCTTCGTGTCTACTTCGCAATCACTTTGGTCGGCGTGAGTGTCCAACTTCAAGTTTGGAGATTATATGCTAGCCATAGGTTAAGTTATAGGTCGAACTTTGCGGTATCTATATGCGATGGAAGACAAATTGTGCTTCCCAAACGATAGCCCGGCACAGAGCCTGCCATCATCACCCTCGGAACTCCTGCAGTCGTCCTTGGAACAGATTCTAAAGACGCTTCCGCCTAAGGAGAGTTATGACGATGACCAGGCCTGTGGCTTCTTTATGGGCTATACGGGCATCGCCTTCCTTCTCTTTCAGATCTCGGCTCTTCGCCCCAGTCTAGAGATCTTTGACCATGATTTGATCTACTGGACAAAGCGATATATGGAGGGCAAGAGGAGCGCGGACTCTTTTACCATTGACAAGGAGCTGGGCTGTGGACTGTTGAATGAGAAACTTTGCTTTCAGGCTCTGCAGGCTTGTCTATCCAAAGAGCACAGCGATGTGCTCAACTTCCTTGGCAATATGCCGGAGGTGCTTGGCCCTTACTCTGCAGAGAAAGGCGATCCCTACGAGACTGAGCTTCTGTATGGCAGGACCGGTGTCTTGTATCTACTACGGATGCTGCGTAAGTGGGTTCCAAGCAGCGCGTCGAGCCTTGAGGAACCCATCGTTCAACTCGCGGAGAAGATTATTGACACGAATAGCGACGGCAAGGGAAACTGGGAGTGGAATGGCGACAGAGTCTACGGACCTCCTCACGGCGATGTTGGGATTATCACTCAGCTAGTGCTCACGCTTCCGTCACTTGCACCCAAGCTAGCTGGGAAAGTCGAGGAACTGTTGGGTCTCCAGGGACCAGATGGGAATTGGCCATCTAGTAGGGATAGAATGGATGCTAAGAAAGGTTGGGAGCGTGTGCAATACTGTCATGGAGCTCCTGGTTTCGTTTGCGCTTTACAGACTCTACGCCCGTTCTACCCGGAATTTCACGACCGCATCGACGAGGCGATCGCCCGGGGACGGGAGACTACCTGGAGTCGCGGTCTCCTCACAAAGGAGCCGAATCTCTGCCATGGCATCCTTGGAAATGCATTGTAAGTCGCAAATTTGGTGCTATTCGGCTCATTTCAATAAATAACTATGTGAATAGCGCTTTCCCAGTCGGCTCTCAGAGAGAACACTTCCTCGCTCTATGCACACCCGATGCCATCAAAAAAGAAAAGGAAGCTGACCCAAAGGTCTTCTTACCAGCTGCCTACGGCACGGAGGTAATGGTTACACTACAATACCTTCCCAGTGCAGCGTGGACCTGGGCAGTTTGCGAAATGCCTATGCCACCAATGCTAATGTATAACGACGTTTGACGGTAATGCTTCGTTCGCCTTCATCTACTTGGGCCACCAGATGGCGTATATACCCCACGGCCAAAACGTGGTGGGTGAAATGGTGTATATATTCTAACGTGTAGAGGCATAATCATATACATCCATAGGCTCAGGGGAATTGGGAATACTGTACTTCTGCCGATACACGTGTGTGGTATTCACCTGCGTTTTGCTCTCGATTGTGCCAGCAGGATTAGCGTAGGATCTTGGCCCTTATCGATTTGAAGATAATCCTGAGATAAAACAACAAGGGGCGGCGGGCATAAAAGTGGGGGTTGAGCAGCTAAAACGAAACACCGCCTCGTGTTAATTTTCCCTCTTTCGCGTTATATTCTCACCAGCTTTGATGTAAGTCTAGCTCATGGAGATGGTAGATTAATAATAGATGCTAGACAATATTGAAGTATCTTGGTGACGTTGGGTGTTGGGAATACGGAGCATCACTAACCTCTACCGAGCCGGTTACCGCTCGAGATCGGCCAAAGGAACGCGCACGAGGGTGGAGTAACTACACTACACAGTCAGCATTGCTATATATGTATATCTAAACCTTCGCATCTCTCTGGTTCTGCATCGCCACTGGAAATTGTGTATAGTGACAATGAAGGTCTTCAATTACGTGCACGCCGGTGCTCTCGTACTGATATATGCGCCCCTCCCCTCCGTTGCTACTTTGCCTACCTTTCCTACTGTTCTCACCGCTTGGTGTCGCTACTTGCCAGGCGACGACGGCTGGCCGACCGTTTCTCAATGGAAAAGTTTCAATTCAACAGTCGATGGCCGTTTGATCGAAACTCGCCCATTAGGCTCTGTATGCCACGATCCTGTCTATGATGCTGAAAAATGTGCCTCTTTACAGACCCAATGGATAGATCCACAGCTACAGTAAGTCACAGGACGTTGCGTACTTGGCCCACGATAATGCTAAATTACATATGAAGTATGGAATCCTCGTCCTCTATTATGGCACCATTCTTTGCCAACCAAAGCTGTGATCCATGGACACCGGCGTCGCGGCCATGTGATCTTGGGAACTATGTGAGCTTCGCCGTTGATGCCACATCCGCTGCCGACATCAAAAAAACTGTAAACTTTGCACGAGAGCACAATATCCGCCTCGTTATTCGCAACACAGGACATGAGTATGTTCGATTTAACTAGCTCCCTTCCTTTAGTGTGGAATATTACTAACTGTGCAAAATAGTTACAGCGCAAAGTCAATTGGTGCTGGCGCATTGGCGGTATGGACGCATCATCTCAAGTCCACCCAGATTCTAGACTGGAAGGATCCGTACTATGATGGCAAGGCGATCAAGATGGGCGCCGGTGTCCAGGGTTTTGAAGCGATGGCGGCCGCAGGGGCAGAAGGACTAGTTTCTATAGGAGGGGAATGCCCGACTGTTGGAGTCGCAGGAGGCTACACGCAAGGCGGTGGTCATTCTGCGTTGAGCACCTCATTCGGTCTTGGTGCCGATCAGACCCTGTCTTTTGAAGTGGTTACCGCTAACGGGGATCTTGTGACTGCTTCTCGCACGGAGAATAGCGACCTTTATTGGGCGCTGAGTGGAGGTGGTGGAGGAACCTATGGCATCGTGGTTTCTATGACAGCGAAGGTATATTCGGATGCTACTGTTAGTGGCGCGACGCTCATTTTTCAATCGGCATCAACTACCATGGATAACTTCTATGCTGGGGTTGAAAAATTTCACTCCCTACTACCAGCTATGGTAAACGCCGGGTCGATGATGGTTTACTTCTTCAGTGACGCTTTCTTTCAGATAGGGCCCATGACTGCATATAACAAGACGTCTGCAGAAGTCAAATCGATCCTAAGCGACTTTGTAGCAGCCCTAGATGAACTCAAAATTCCACACAATGTCTCCTATTCGCAGTCAGCGACTTACACAGAGCACTACGATACAAACTTTGGCCCGTTGCCCTATGGAAACATCAAGGTCGGTATCGCTCAATACGGAGGCCGGCTAATCCCACGCGCAACAATAGAAAACAATAATGCCGAATTTATGAAAATGGCTCGAAACATCACTGAAGATGGCGTCCTTTTTATTGGAGTTGGCACCGATGTATCAGCTCCAGCAAAAACGGTCTCAAACTCTGTCCTCCCAGCCTGGAGAAAGTCAATCATCCACGCCACGCTAACCACGGACTGGAACTTCACTGCCCCGTGGGAGGAAATGATTGCATTGCAAGATAAGATGACAAACTCGATCATGCCTCAAATAGAAGCTGTGACAGCTGGGAGTGGAGCATACATGAACGAGGCGGACTTTAGACAGCCGGATTACAAAGAAGTGTTCTTTGGGAGTAACTACGAAAAGTTGTTGAGCATCAAAAAGAAGTGGGATGAAGATTATCTGTTCTATGCTACCACGAGTGTCGGGAGCGATCACTGGAATGTGGCTTCGGATGGGAGGATGTGTAGAGCATGATGCTACTCAATCAAGGATAAGAATGTAAATAGGGTTGCTAGTTATTGTTCTAATGGCTGATTCCTAATCTCGTGCTGCTCCGGAGTGGTTGTTGTCGTTATTATTTATAACCCTTCCTTATTCTTCCCCGGACCTCGCCCACGCTCTCCTCGCCCAATAAAATACGGCTCCAATGGCCCAAACCCCGATCAGGACCGCCGCCTGCACCGGAGCAAATGCTGCCCCTCTAATAACTACCAGCCCACTCACCACAGCGAATGTCAGCGGTACCACAAGGAAAGGCTTATATGGCCGAAGTAGGTCTGGCTCGCGAAATCGTAATATGATCGCGGCCACGACGGTTAGGAAGAAGAATGAGAACTCGCCAATGCCGTTGAGCGTGACGAGCGACCGAAAGTCGCCTAGAAGGATATATAGCGTGGAGAGCACTGTAGAGAGGAGCAGAGCATTGAGCGGGGCGTCAGATGTAGATTGCTTTTGAGAGTTTGACGGAGTGGCCCTTGGAGCCACAGTGCCTATGCGGCCAACAATGGCCAGTGGTGGGGGGAGCCAGTTCTTGTTCGCAGCGGCAACAGCCATGCGTCCAGCAACGAATGAGTTTCCGAGCAAGGAGCCTGCTACTACTAGGCAGATTAGGGTTGCAGCTACGATGCCGAACCAGGGACCAAGAAGTCTGGTGATGGCGGTCTTGGGGCTCAGTGTCAGTAACCGCAAATTCGAAATCCAGGGGTTGTGAGACATACCACGGCTACACTGTCGGTTGTGGGAATAATTCCCCATGGCAGGAGAATATAGTAGGCTGCGTTGGTAGCAATAAAGCAGGCAATTATGACTGGGATGGCGGTATTGACTGCGAGAGGGAGCTGCCGCGCTGGCGAGGACAGTTCGGCCGTAATGTAATTCGCCTGTTCACATGAGTTTTCTGTGCTTCTGACCCAGAGCAGTTTCAACTTACCTTATCCCATCCCGAATATGCCCATAAAGCCCCATAAAGCGCCGTGGAATAGTGGCCCAGCGTTTCCCATGTACTCAGCTCTCCCCAATCAATCGTACTCCCATCGGGGGCGATGCTATCCCGGAACCTAAACCAAGGCTTAGTAGCCCAATCACCACCCCCAACATCCTTCTTCGGACCCAAAGTCGCTTGAACAACAACTACAGCGGCAGCCACTACAATACCAGCTATACTCACAAACTTCGTGGCTACAAAAAAGTTGTTCAGCCGCGTGCTTGCCGTAGTGCTAATCGAGTTCGCCCCGTTGATAGCACCGAGCACCAGCACAGACAAGGCCTTATGCTCCCATCTCCCTGCCTGGTCTGTCACCCCAGCTGCCGAAAAGATGCTCTCCACAAACACTATACTTAGAATCGCCAGTGTAGCTGGCATCACCGCGACAACCCAGGTCCATGCTGCGAGGAAGCCAAACATATCACCAAACACACGCTGCAGATAGGGCTGCACGCCACCTATCCATATATACTCAGCTCTCCGTCCTAATAAGAATCATAGACAATAAAAACGAACCTTCTCCTGGAATCGCAGTCCCCAGCTCCGCGAGCGTGCTTGCACCTGTCCAAGCCAGAATCCCACCAACTAGCCACACCACTAATGCTACACCTGGGGATGAGACATTCGCATCGATTGACCCAGTGGAAGTGAACACGCCGCTGCCAATAACAATGCTGATCACAATAGCAAAGGCCTCAAGTGTGCCGAGATTCCGCTTGAATGTGCTGGTGCGCTCATCATTTACGGCACTGTAGTTCGCCTCGTCATATTCGCCGAGGAGGGGGCGTTGGGCACCGTCGTCAATTGGGGGAGTCTGAGCCATGCTTTAGATGACTTGTATGTCTTTCTCTTCAAGAAAACAAAGTCTTTTGACCGAGGAAAGGCGGGGGTATGGTGTCATAGACTACCAAAATGACCTTGCTGTCAAGGATAAGGCCACGTGATTTGCGTATGAGTCCAACGTTTTCAAGGATACAAAAGTCCATGGAATCAGTCACTCCGAAACTATGAGAGATGCTGAATTACTCGGTCACTCAGAAACTATGACAGATCAAGAGAATTGGGCATCGACCCCGGTTTAGCGTACAAAATCCTACATATTTAACTCAAGAAGATCTATCCACCTCTTTATCTGGCTGGTTACGCCCAATCGCTCTAGTCAGAAAGAACATGATAGGATCTGGGTTATGAAAGCAGTTGGCATGTCTTTGCGACGTTCTACAACTTGAAGCGTCGAGGTTGAGCACAATTATCAATTATGACCCACTTAATATGTCTGCATCACGTGCATCAATTTCTCGCGTCTCCACCACAAAAAATCTCCATACATTCATTAATGGTTTCTCCCATTCAACAACCCTCACACCAGGAGAGTCCTGATGCTGATATCCGACATGGAAATAAACTACCCATCCCACACGTAAGAGAAAGACTCCAACCCTGGAGCGCATGCCTTTCATTTCTCCCCATCGCCCCCTACTCTTCTCCAACACTGTCTCCTGCCTCGCTCAGCTCCGCCTCCCTCTGGCGGAGTTTCGAGCTGGATGCGCGCCGGTTCGCAAGAATAGCCGTGTACGAGACCAGAACAAACCCAGCGACCTTTGAGTGCGTACCCTCTCGATCCATGTGGAGGATTGCGCAATTTGTCGTCTGGGACAGACAGGACAAGACCGATCTATAGGTAGATCATGGTGCCCAGAAGTATGACGGGGGACCTGCGAGTGGCTCAGGATTAATACTAGCATTTGAAGCTCAGTAGAACCTATCTTCTCAATTCTGTTTGCCAGAAGTCAACTTTCTAGTTGAAACACTTGAGTGACTGGGCACATTAGCTTCATTTATAATTGCTGTGACCGGTGCTGTTATGTATAGAACCTCACCAGACATTCTGAGAGCATGAGTAAGGTATAGGTATATATTTAGAAGAAGAGATTCATAGATGCAAATGGATATATATAAATAACACCGCGGACTCCTATCTATCATCGCTGTGCGCGGCACCAATCCAATGCTATGCAAAAAAGAACACAATACGCCGCTAATCCCACATTCCAACCCTTACTCCGCAAACCCAATGCTCTCCCTCGCATCATCCACGACCCTTCCATACTCCAGCAACAGCCTAAAAAACCAGACCTCCAAGTCCGCATTCCTCAGCGCCTTCTCCGCCCATTGTGTACTCCTCATCGCAACAGCCTGCCCCTCGTCCGTCTCAGCACCCCCTCCCGCACTCCCATCCGTAAACCACCTCATCGCCTCGACCCAGTCCTTCCCGTGCAAGCTCAAGGGCACATAGTGCACCCACTCACGCAGCCACTCGGCGTGCCACTCGCGAGAGATGCCCATCTTCAGCACCGCACTGCCGCTCTGCAAGAAACTGTAGAAGCGACCGCTGAAAGCATTGCCGTCCATGTCGAGGAGGTAGCGGGAGCACCATGCATCGTTCGGATCCACCTTGGGAAGAACATGGAATGCTTCGCGCTGTGCGTTACAGTCACCTGCATCGCATTGCCCGACTTCAGTGAACTTGATGTCGAAAAGGCCCTTGTGGTCCTGCACAGCCACGCTCGACTCCGTCCACTCTGTGGAGGCTTCTTTCTTTGCGAGTATCGGGGTTTGCTCATTGGAATTGGCTTTTAAGACGAAGCGCTGGCGGTGATGGCGCCTCCATGCCCCAAAGCGCGAGTAACCCCCTGTGGTCCCGCCACGCCAGTATAGGCTCTCTTGCTTCTCGGCCCACGGTATGTCCCTGGTGGCATTGTAAGGCACCTTGCCATACCAATACCAGGGGGAAGGGTATATGATATCCTGGAAGCTGGATATCTTGCTCTGCGAGAATATAGGAATGAGTTCTTGGGCAACATTGAAGCTGTTTGCGCTAGCAAAGAAACCATAGTTTTTGCTAAACGATGGGGAGTTGCAGATATCGCTATACGCCGTCTGGTTTGATATGAAACCTAGAGGCGAGGTAATAGACTCGTGGTTGACGTCTTCCACCTCTCCCACTTCAAGGAGAGACCGTGATGGCGAGTCAGGTGGACACGAAAGCTTTGAGTGTGCCCATGTAGACTGGTGAGGAAAGTGATTAAACCGCGACGTCGGCACTTCCTTGATGCCCCTCACCAACTCTGCGTGCGAGCTCCACTCATTCCTCGGCCTCTCGTTCAACTTCGCCGTCTGTATGCTCTCCTTCCCCTTCGACACAAGTCTTTGTAAATCATCATGCGGCACCGCCACGCGCGGCTCATCGTGCACATTGAATGCCAGATCCATATCCGGCAGGTACTGCGTGAATTCTCTTGTCATCCCTTTCAATGCTTCTCTAATCCAGCTCTGTCCTCCCTCCGAGTGTGTGACATTCCCCTCGCGGATTTGCATCGCAACGAGCATGTTGTCGTGGCCGAGAGCTTCTGTGACACGAGCACGCAGGACAGCAGGTGGAAGTCCTCGGAATGGGAGGAGGAGGTCGTGTATAGTGTCGAACTCGTCGACAAGTACGACCTTGTGTGATTTGGCGAAGGCGTACCACTTGTCGAAGTTGGGAGGAGGGGAGAGGCCATATCGGCGTTTGTATTCGGCGACGGCTTGGGAGAGGCTGGTTGATTGCCGGGCCTTCAAAGCTTCGAAGTCGGCGTTGGCATTGGCGATTAAGGTTCGTATGGGGTGGTCACCGGGGCCAGTTGTAGGTGTTGGGGGGGTGGGAGTGTCTGGCTTGTCTTCTGTGGCCCGTGATGAGCTGGCAGGAGAGAAGATCTTTGGGATACTGGCTGGAGCTTTTCCATCTCGTAAGAATACCAATGTGGTGGTAAGTAGAACAGAGGCAAGTATAAGACACACAAGCCGCGTTGGGGTTCTGCGTCGCATCCTGCGAGACACAGCTATCCCTTAATTGTGGGCCAAAATGTAAGTTGATGACGCAGAGAAGAGTCTCCTGATAGTTTAAGCGATTGAGAACTATTGTTTAAGCCATGCATTTCACTAGACGATAGGTGATTTAGACGTAGCTATTTTATGTGAGGATTTCCAAAAGTAAACAAAGCCGTCCACATACTTTGTTATCTCTTATCGGAACATTGAATGTCATTGGCTGTTCTGAACAGCTGGCAAGCGGTCACGTGCAATGCCGGAATCTTCACGGTGATATGCGGACTACATAGTTGAGAAAATTTAATGGGGATCATGAGCTTTTAATTGTCTTCATATGCACGGCTATCTAGATTTCGCCGATTCTCCCTTTACGGAGTCATACATTGGAGCCAACGCCCAAACAGCTGTCCATTCCCGGGATATATCCTTTTGATGTCCGATGCATTGCTCATGATACTCCAAAACGCCGTTTGCCATTCCGATAATCTAGTAGAAGAAACCGATGATCTTGCCGGCAACGTGCTTGCGGCGGGCCTCCTCGTGGTCCATGATGCCAGCGGAGGTGGTCAGGACGATGTAACCGAACTGACGGGCGGGCAGGAGCTTGACAACCCACTTCTCGAGGTCACCGAGACCGACGTTGTAGCGGGGGGAGATGACACCAGTCTTGTTGAGGCGGCCGTTCAACTGGATGACGATCTTGCCGGAGCGGTGGTCATCGACCTCCTCGAACTCTCCGATGTAACCTGAGATATGTCAGTATATCGCGAAAATTTAAAAGTCGCATAGTTAATTGGAATAACATGAAACGTGTAAGATCCTCGCATGATAATATATCGGCAACTTAAAGGACTATGGTCGTAGGAATCGGAACCGTCATCTAGTTATCATGCCGAATGGCAAGGAAAACAAAAGGAAAAGAAGGAAATGCAAGTAAACGTACCGTGCTTCTGCATGACAGTGAGGAACTTGACGATGACCTTGGAGGAAGGTCTGATGAGGACCTGGCGCTTTCCGGCCTTCTCGGCGTTGTTGATGGCGTTAAGCGCATCGTTGAGGACGGAAGTCTTGACCATTTTGGCGGTTGAAGGTTCTCAGATCGTAGATTTGAAAAGAGGTACCTGTCACGGAAAAAAGTTAGCCTTCATGGGCTCTAAGCATAGAAGAGTGCCCTCATGCTGAGCAGAGGGTTCTTCAGCTCATTGTCGAAAAGAGAGAAGCGTATCGGCGTCTTCAAACAGCGAGGCAGTACGTCAAGCGCATGCAAGCCAGAATGAGTGGACGATCGATTGCTCCCTCCGCCCTTATGAAGGACTTTTGGAATATAGCAACGCCATTGTGGTTTACATACCTTGTGTTTTGGATTGATCCAGTTGTCGTTGAAGAGGAATGAGGAGAAAAGTTCGCGATACTTTGACATTAGCTCTGTTTTCCTGTGGTGTTGTGTGGGAGCTAGCCTCACTGGGACTAGCGTTTGCGTTTAAGCGATGAGGGCACGCACTTTAAGGCCCGCTGTTGAACGTCGCAAGGTTCTTTTTCACATTCAAACAACCACTTCGAGGATCTTTCGACATTAACCTGAAAGCCATACAAGATGGTATGTACTTCCAATACCTCAATCCAACATTACCCCATCGATAGTCTCTGGGGAAATCCAGAAGGCGCACGCGCACAAACCATTCAAATACTAACAGCGCTTAGTCGGACGTAGAAGAGGAAACCCCCGTTGTCGAGGTGCAAGATGAGGTCGAAGTCTCCGGCGAGGCCCCCAAGGGTCAGATGTCGGTTCTCGATGCCCTGAAGGGTGTTCTCAAGCTCGCGCTCATGCACGACGGTCTCGCCCGCGGTCTCCGCGAAGCCTCCAAGGCTCTCGATCGTCGCCAGGCACACATGTGCGTGCTCAACGAGGCTTGCGAGGAGGAGGCCTACAAGAAGCTTGTCGTGGCCCTGTGCTCTGAGCACAAGATCCCTCTCATCAAGGTCCCAGACGGAAAGCAGCTTGGAGAATGGGCTGGTCTTTGTGCGTATACACTGATAATTTTGGTTTCAGTTTTGAGAATTATACTAACTGCTCCACAGGCGTTTTGGATCGTGAGGGTAACGCCCGCAAGGTCGTCAACTGCTCGTGCGTTGTCGTCAAGGATTGGGGTGAGGAGTCGCAGGAGCGCTCCATCCTCCTCAACTACTTCCAGACTGAGCAGTAGAGGACTTTTGTTGGATCAGAGATGCATGACATGATGGACGGAGTTACACGGGGGGGGAACATTGGCTATGTCACGACATCTCCGTGGGATATCTTCTGATGTACTCTTTGCTTCTGGTTTGCATAGCTGGACAATGACAGTGCAATTGTGCAATTTGGCTGTGTCAATAATTTTTGTGTGTGGTGAGCCACGTGATATGTCATGTGACCATGCTCTTGAAAATGCAATAATGTGATCACAGATGCTCTGTGAGAAGCTTTTCAGCGGCCCAGCCCCCATTTCCCTTTGTCTTCGGGCATGGTCCATAACTTTGGCTGGCCCGAGGCGGAATATAAATCCCACCACACGGCTGAAAAGCAGCTCTGTTCCGCACTCCACGTTGCATTCTTCTCGCCATATCCCAACAGCTGAGCAATCGCGCCAAGACCCTACGATGGCCGAATGGGGAAGGCAGTTAAGAAGGAGGAAGGAGGAGCACGTGCTGCGAGATTGTGTTTGACGGTCGGCATTACGAGGGCTGTCATGATTGGGTAGGTGCTTGGCGTAACTTGGCGCTAGCCGCTTGGCGCCGTCGAGGCGGAAGGGGAAAGTCGAAAGCGGCGCCAAGCGGTTTGATCTAAAGATACCGCCGTCCTGCCATATCTGTTTTCAGAGCGCATGTGTACTTTACGGAGTAGAGAAAGACCACGGGTCGATTTATACGAGTACAATACCTTTTTTATGAGGTAGCCAACTCACAAGTCCACTTACGTATGTACTGTATCGTACAAGTACAATACAGCGGAATGCAATACTGAGGGTACTGTACATTTCTGTTGCGAGTGCCGTGCCAAGGGGTCCGCACGTCCCCTACGCCCCTACACACAGCACATTATATATTGGAGCATTCACTGTGCATATTGAATAGATAGGCGGTTGCCGGTGCAGCTGCCCTATACGAGCGGAGCACAGCACACCGCGTAAAAGCTTCGCGCATGCACCGGCCATATGTCGGCCGTTAGCAGCGGGTGTTTTCTTAAGCTATTGCGGGGAGCCACACCCATTTACTAGTGGCGAAAGATGGGGACAAAAGATCAGGTCGGTTTCAGTCGGATTCTACCAATGGACGGTACAGCGCCGCTGTTCTTTGAATGGGAATCTCCAGGTGGCGTGTACTACTACTGATGGAGTACACCGTGCAACACTTGGACTAGCGACGGCGTTCGAGGTGCGAGTCGGTTTCGCCCCCCAACAAGTGATAGGATGTCGTATCTGGCAGGCGGCCAGGATGCTGCCGCTGTCCCCCCTTCACACCTGCCACATCTGGCCTGGGACCGTCCTACAACCGATAGTATGGCACTTTAACCATCCTATGGTGCCATGGTCTGGCGCTGGTCTCAGTCCAACAAAATAGCTCTATCTTCTGTCCAACAGTCTACTCCCCACTGTAAACATCCCTCTTGCGATCAGCAGCACACCATGCATCCTTCTATCTCCGTATCTGGCAAGGGTTCTCCTCCTGTCACCCCACACCCCCTGTCTTGCTAGCTATCTCGACTGCGGTTCTGGGAATACGGTCCTGTCTATCACCTGTATAGCTCGTGGCCATGGGTAATGACAGACCGGGGGATCCACGTTAGGGTCGCACGACCGCCCTTAGCCGTCGCCAGGAGCTGTCTCAACGCGCATATATTCTAGCCAGTCCCCCCTCCGATCCCTTGATGCATAGAAGCTACAAGTTTTCAGACACGGTTGTACCTCCCCACCTACCGTGACCGAGACGACGATCATCATGGAGAAGGATAAGTCCACCGCTGGCGAGACTCCGGTCTACGTCGACGCGTCGGGGTCCAACGAGGTCATTGATGAAAAGGTCGAGCATGTTGTTCACCATGAGGCCTTGGACGCAAAGGCTGCCAACATCACCGCCTACCAGGTCGAGCCCGTTCAGGGTGAGACTCACTCATTGAAGGATGAGCTCTTGGAAGATGAGGAGATCGACTTGTTCAAGCCATTCCCCATCGACCCCTCTCACCCCGTCGAGGAACATATCCTCACCATTCGATCCCTGGTGACCGGTATCGCCCTCGGCGCGCTCGTCAATGCCTCCAACTTGTACCTCGGTAGGCAATTAACCCTCCTTCTTGGGAGCTTCACTGACAATCGCAGGCCTGAAAACCGGTTTCACCTTCAGCGCAAGCATGTTCGGTGCCATTTTCGGGTACGGTATCATCAAGTTCCTCTCGCAAACCACAGGTAACACGCCTATCCTCGGCGGTTCCTTCGGTCCCCAGGAGAACACCATTATCCAGGCTGCTGCTACCGGAGCTGGTGGTATCGCTGGTCTCTTCGTGGCGGCCCTGCCAGCCATGTACCAACTTGACCTGATGAGCAAGCTGCCAATTGACGATATTGGAAGGCTGTTCACCATCACCTTGATCTGTTCTTTCTTTGGCCTCTTCTTCGTGACCCCGCTTCGTCGATTTTTCATCATCCAGGTGGCTAAGGAGCTTCGTCTGATCTTCCCTACTGGTAAGAAACACCAGTGCATCATATTCGTCCATATCTAATTTTATTAGCGACGGCCACGGCTCTTACCATTAGGTCCATGCACGCCGCAGGAAGTGGTGGTCGCGATGCTGTTAGGAAGCTGAAGGCTCTGGGTTATACCTTTATTGCCGCCGTGATCCACCGTGTCGCATCTTACTATGCCGTCGGTATCCTCTACGATTGGCACGTGTTCACCTGGTAAGCCTCATGTACCTAAAGACAAACGTCCTTTTGACTGACATCCCAGGCTGTACATCTGGAGTGGACATACCAATTGGGCGATCAATATTGAAAACTGGGGCTGGTACATTGAACTTACTCCTGCTTTCATCGGCTCCGGCATGCTCATCGGTCTCAACTCGGCCATCTCCATGTTCGCGGGTGCAGTCCTCGCCTGGGGTGTCATCGGGCCTCTCCTCGTCCACTACGGAGAGTGTATTGGCAAGGCCTACGATGAGGAAGACCCAATCTGGCACGACTACATGTCCTTTAACTCCCTCAAGAACCTTGGGCATGAGACTCCTTCGCCACGTTACTGGCTCCTGTGGCCGGGTGTTATGATCATGGTGTGCGCCTCGCTCGCTGAGCTCTTCATCCAGTACAAGGTCATCTGGATCGCCTTCAAGACGGTATTCCGCCAGGTCAACGTTGCCATCGATGAGGCGGCGAGGAAGCGCGGTAAGGTTATTCCTTTCTGCGCACGCCATGCCGGTACCATCGACGCAAGCGACCTGGTCGAGGACCCATTCCCACCGCACCAGCAAGTTAAGGATTGGATGTGGATGCTTGGTCTTGTCGTGACCCTTGTTGTGTCTTTTGTCATTTGCCACTTCCAGTGGCAGATGAACGTCGGCCTCACCATCCTGGCCTGCGTCCTCGGCTTTATCTTTGCCTTCCTCTGTATCCAGATCGGTGCCGTCACTGATACCACTCCTCTCACTGCCGCCTCCAAGGCCTCTCAGCTTGTCTTTGGTGCCGCAACCTCCGGACACGGCTACTCCATCAAGGACGCACAGCGTCTCAACCTTATTGCCGGAGGTATCGCCTCCGGCGCTGCTGATGTGGCAACCAACCTTACTGCGGATTTCCGTACTGGTTTCCTCCTACGCACCCCTCCCATGAAGCAATGGATCGCACAGGCCATCGGCACCCTCATCTCCGTTTTCCTCGCTCCCGGCATGTTCGTCCTCTTTACTTCCGCCTACCCCTGCATCATCCACCCCGACGAATATGACCACTGTCCTTTCTTGGCTCCATCCGTTGCCGCTTGGGCCGCCGTCGCTCAGGCCGTCACTGACCCCAGCATCGGCATCCCCATCAAGGCCGGCATCTTCGCCTGCGTCATGGGCGCCGTGTCCGTCATCCAGGTCATCTTCCGCCACTACTACCTCGTCGGTGAGCGTGAGAAGTACCGCGCCTACCTCCCTAACTGGGGTGCCATCGCGCTCGCCTTCGTCTTGCCCGTTCCTGTCTTCACCAATGCCGCGCTTCTTGGTGCCGTCATTGCTGCTGTCTGGCGCAAATACCGCTATGCCAGTTGGGATGTCTACGGATACGCTGTTGCGGCTGGTATGATTGCTGGAGAGGGAATGGGTGGTGTTGTTGGTGCCGCGCTGCAGCTCGGGGGTGTCTCTGGAGACGTGTACGGAACGAACCTGGGGTGCCCTATGCTCTCATGTTAGTTGGAGAGTTGGAATGTATGCTGGGAAATGGGGCTACATACTAAGCTCAGTGGGTTATGTAGAACATTACTTTGCTGACTAGTGCTGTTCAACGGCCGTTAATGAAACTCGGTTCATGAAATTCCAAGTCTCATCATGATTCCTGTGAAACTGCTCCTATCATGCTTGCTCCCAATCGTGATATATCTCACCTCCCAGAGCCTCCAACTCCCATAGCATTGCTCCTGTATTCCTCGCCGTACTTGTAGCAAGTCATCTATAAATGAGGTTGTGTCGACCTTTTAAGGTTCTGAGGGGCGCTGACTGACCCACCGCGGGACGGGGTTGTGGCGCTCGCGCGGTAATTCGGCAGCGAGCGAACAGTAAGCACGAGTGTTCGGCGAGACGTTTCCGGAATAGTGTTTGTTGATTATTGGGAATAGCTAAATATCTATAGCCCGAATGCTACGTATGACAAAATGTAGGAAAGATAGCATATTTTGTAGCCTGTTGTGTTCCCATGGCATCAATCACAGTGTAGCCTCTCCAGCCTCAATATTCACAGCAATTTCTCTCACTTCCGTCTTTGTGGTGCGCCCCTCTTCCTTCACAGCAACTCCTCCACTTCCTTCTTTATAATGCTCCCCTCTTCTTGCTTCAAGTCGCCCCCCGCCTCCTTCCCCATGCCAATCCCTCCTAGTTGCTTCATGGAGTCCTTCCTCTCCCTCTCCTTGACACTTTCATTTCCAGGCCCCGGCACTCCATGTCCCGAGCCGGAGAGCTCAGCTGGTATCATATCCAGCTCCGCCAAAACGTCGTAGTATTTCTTCTTCAGTTGACGCTTCTCATCCTTGTCTTTCTCATGCTGTGCGATAGCAGCGTCAACAGCCGCATTTGACACCATAATCTTTCTAGTAAGGGCGTTAAATTGTGTCATGCATTCAGATTTTTCGGCCAACAGCTCGGCGCGTCGGATTCTTTGACCTGGTGATGGTCCGCCTGCTGCTGCTGCTGCTGCTGCGACCCTCTCCATTATCATTTCCCTTCGTAACTAGATGCTCTTGTCAGGCACGTCTTCATCTCTTTGGGCGGTTAGACCTACTCTCTTCTGCTGCCTCTTGGAAATACCTGGGTATGGTGATGCAAGGTGGGAGTAGCCCCGGTTCTTTGAGTTGTTGGAAAACCCTATTCGCAAGTCAATCGCAAGCGTTCACGCCAATCATGTCGGATGGGTACTCACTGTCCATGGTGACTCCTTAAAGCTCCTGGGGTTGATGAGGTTTATGAGGTTTATGAGGTTGCTGAGGTTGCTGAGGTTGCTGAGGTTTATGAGGTTGATGAGGTGGATGAGGTTGATGTGGTTGATGTGGTTGATAAGGTGGATGAGGCGGATGAGGTGGATATAGGTGAGGTGCGTGTGGTAGGTGCTGTGGCTGAGATGAACGAGGTGGATGTGTTGGCATACCAGCCCTTGTGGGTGAATTTGAACGTGTTTCTTGAAATAGCTGTAAAATAAGGGCTGGGGAACGGAGAGTTACTTCGCGGAACATGAGGTGTGGGAATAATGGTTACGACGCCCTACAGCTTCTCCTCTCGCCTCCTGATTCTGACGGCACTTCTACATAAAACCAGCGATTATGGCGACTATAATCTACGCGAAAGTTTTCAGTCTCTCGTGGGTATTATCAACAAGAGATCTACTGGCAAATGTTACTGAAGAGATGCCATCCATCAATTTAAATTGCTGGTATTGAATTTCGAGTTATATCCATCCCCTCGAGATTCTGACGTTCAAGCGGCTGAACAGTTACAAATTTCATTATCCATTATCAGTAGAGTGCTAATCCTGTATATGGCTAAATTAAATTGCACTCTCTCTAAGATATGGCCCATATTCTAAGGTGCCGAGAATGATATTAAACCCCACCCCCAACAACAAATGAAATATTCAGTTATTTTAAACATACAACACTACTCGCGGACGTTGTACTCGACCCGCAGTGACGGAACCTTCACACCAACCACCTTGCCATGTTCTTTGACGAAGACAATTCGATCAAGCCCCTCGTTTCCATACATCAGCATCCCAGGTGTCTGGAAAGTGCCGCAAGCACCAGCAACGAGATATGTCGAGGGGAGCTTCCCTGGAGCTTCATTTCCAGATACAATATCAAACTGCAGGCGCCACTCTTCTTCGACCTGTGTCTTGGTCGTTTCCTTGCCATCAGCGCACTTGGTTGTCACAGAGACGCTTCGGGACACGTCTGCAGGATATAGCCGCAGAGTCTGGGAAAGCCCCCCGAGAGGTACTGGCTGATTCGCCCAGAGACCCTGGATTGCACTGACAATATCGGAGCCATTTCTTGTGAGGTTTGAGAGGATCAGACCGGGTCCATTGTCCATGGTGGTGATTATACTTGACTCGTGCTGTTTGCTGGAAGTGAAGTTGCCTACATACTCTTGCGCTTCGGAACGCGTAGCCGTTTCGACAGCTGGAATAAGAACGGCAAGTAGGGTGTCCGCTAAGTTCGTTGCAGCCTCGGAGAAGCCACCAGCCGTGAGAACACTGAAGCCAATTCCGTATTGATCGATGATACCAATATAAGCCTCATAGCCCATTGCACTACCGCGCTTGGAATACAAGTCGATAGTGTGTGGGTGGTCTGGGGTAAGGATATCACTTCGGTAAATTTCCCAGGGCATGCCCACCAAGGTATTAAGTTGCGGGGTCGTTGACAGCGGCTTCAGCCATGTGTTAACTTCTGTCCGGGGGAGAATCTTGTGCGTCAGGATAGATTTGATAAACTGGGACATGTCGTTGGATGTGGAGAATAGGCCGCCGCCGCTTTTAAGCAATTAGTAGTGAATAGATAAAAGCTATGGGATTCTTACGCAACGTTGTCTCCGTAATCACTTCCCCATGAGTTGTCATCAATCGGGGGTATCGCAGCTTTCTTTTCATTGCCAGGAGATGCACCCGTGCTGGATAGATGCAATGGTTTGGTGATCTGCTCATCCAAGTATTGAGTAAAATTCTTTCCGGTGGCAACTTCTAGGGTATATGCCAAAAGAGTGAATGATATCGATGAGTACGCAGGGCGAAGGCCAGGCGTTGTGACAGGGGCTGTATCCCTAAGACTTGGGAGAAGTGCTACGGCGAAGGTTAGAAGAGCATGGTGTCTAAAACTAGCTTTAAAACTCACTGGTCTTGTTGCATCCCTCGTTCATTCCCAAGACGCTGCACTTTGGGAAGTCGTCGTCTGAGAGCTTCGGAAACCCCAACTCTTCGAAAATCGGTACTGTATAGGACATCTCCGGATACCCATCTTGATCGAGTTAGTTTCGTCACTACAGGGTAGACAATGCGGCACTTACAGAAGCCTTGGATACCACCAAGGTGTGCCCCCAGAGCACGGAGGCTAATATCCTCCCACCTGATTAGAGAGTTGTTGCTTATCAGTTCCGGCAGATACTTCGTAATAGGATCGTCGAGGTTGAGACCGGATTTTAGTAAAAGGAGATCGGTGAAGACTTTAGAGACGGATCCAATCAAATATTGAGTGTCCCCATCGACTTTTTTGGTGCCCTTCACGTTGTTTGCGCCCCTATGGTGGTACTCCCACGTTGGCTTTCCATGCTTATCGTCCAAAGTGGTGACGGAGATCGAGAAAGAGGTGTTCTCAATTGGGAAACCACCCTCAATTTTGCCCTTGATGACAGAATCTAGGATATGAGAGAGTTTTGACTCAGCAGCCTTGAACGCCGTCTGGCTGGCGAGGTTAGATGGGCGGGGTAGTAGAGGTCCATCGGGAGGGCAGCTATGGTCTGCAATGGCGGACCCCGCAAAATAAATAAATGAGGCAACAATGCCCAAAAGTTTTGTTGGAACCATATTGAAGGAGTGTATGAAACAGGTACGGAATGAAAATAAGAGACACACGCTTTACCAACAGCAACTTACTGTTATATACCCTCTGATGGTTCCAGTGAATGGACCATGAGATCGGCTGCGCCACGGTCGCTGATGCCATTAATGGCGACCCTGAATTGAGATATTCGGGCAAGACGAGCAATTTCGCATGGTTTTGATAAAGTAGTGTCGATTGTTTACCAGTTCAGTAAATTGGCATCGGTAGGTTAACGTCAAAGGGAGGCGTACTCGTTTTCATAGCTGAATTGGGACTAGTTCACTATCCCGATCCGCGTATTCGGTGCGAACGGGTCTTGTTCCATATTCGGAAAGCGCACGGTCAGTGTATCCAGCCGACTAACTCCACATTTGTGCTGTGCTTACTTTTACTGTGCCTCAAGAGGCCTCCTGATATGAGTGAGAACATAAATTAGGGTGCTGACCGAGTCACAGTATCATATTTGTATTCACATGAGTTGATATAAACACTAATATTACAATATTCTCCCTTTCAATTGTCCCTCACTACTTTGGAAACTTGCTGCTCTCCTTTAGCCAAGTGCCAAAATTCTGCAAAGTGGGTTCCTCTTTCCTCAACGCTACAATATCTGCACCGTATCCATCCGTCTCAAACCACTTAAACATGGTTCCCATCTCCTTCATCATCAGTTTAATGCCTGCACCTATGAAGCCTAAGGATTCCGGCATGGCATATCCCATCGTCTCTCGAAAAACAGCCCTCCCCTGGTCCAAAGTCAATTCGTCGCCTGCGAGGGAAATCACTTTCCCCTTATATTCGGGATTCAGCAAGGCTTTCGCAGCAAAAACTCCGATGTCATGAACGGAAACAAGCTGTAGAGGTTTGTTGCCAACTCCTCGCCACATGCTAGCAAAGACCCTTCCGATAAAATCTGGGGTCAAGTTGTCCATGAAAGCCACAGGTCTTAAGATCGTGAATGCCATCTTCGACCCATTTCCACTCTTTTCCTTCAAATATTCCTCGATTCGATGTTTTGACGCGAAGTGCTCGATGTTGGTAGGGTTCTTCTCGCTCGTCCCAGGTCCGCCGCGGTCCACGGAGGTGAACACGAAATGGTCGACTTTGTTCTTAACCGACTCGTCGATTAATGGCTTGGCTTGTGATTCCTCAGCGCCAGGTTTTCCAGGGACGGTAACGCTGAAAACAGCGTGGATAGGTGAGTGGTTTTGGAAGATCGAGGCTGGGGAGGATGGGTCTCCTTCGACGACAGTGACATTGGATTTGGAGGCCAGGGATTGGGCGCCTTTGGATGAGGCATTGCGCGTCAGGGCAAGGATTTGGAAAGATGAACTGCTTGACAGAAGGGCATCGATAACAGCTCCGCCCTGTTTGCCTGTTGCGCCAGTGATGAGGATCTTTCTAGTTGCCATTGTTGCTCTCGCCGTCTGTTGAGTTTAACTTGTATTAAAGGCCTATGAATATACATTTCCTACTGCTATGGAACCTTCCTTATATATATGTCTATATCGATACACTATGATTTTGGATAAGTAAGCATGTAGAGAATAGTAGAGAAATGATTAACTGATGATGTAATGCTACACAAGTCGAAGCCGTCATCGCTCATTGGTCCAACTCCACATAAAGAACGACAGTATGAATTCATCTACCTAATCGGTAGCAGATAGAAGAAATCAGGCGGGTCGTTACAAATATTTCGGTGGGCTCGCACATTTACTCATCTCCGAGGCCATTATGGGTTTTTATTGCTTAATCAGACATGAGTTTCGGCGCCAATCGTTACTCGGACAAGGGTACGCCGAAACCCGACGGTATTGCTCTGTAAGCGCATTTATTATCGGGGTTGGTTAGCACCAACCTTAAATTATTCGGATCGGCCCCATATAAAGTGCCAAATTTACTGGGAAATCGTGTGAAATTATTAGAAATCAGAAGGCCCGCAAGGCTGCATTTCTTCTCGGGGAGAATGTCGCTCTTTAGCCGTCCCTTATCGTTCTCCACAACCACAACACCGATTAGAACCTTGTGCAGTCGCTCGCTCTTTGGCAGCAGATCTGTCATTGCCCCATGTCAACCTTTTTATCGAATGGCTCTATTAGATAATTAATACATTATTATATATTGGCTAGACCCGTCCTTCATGCCTGGTATCCTCTTACAGCAACTTCCAAATCACCGACGCCTCTAACCCATTCCACCCTAATTTACTCCACATTACCACAACCCATGGACTCAAACAGCTCCATTCCTCGTTCATCAACTCAGCTCTTCTAGCTCGGACACTGGGATCCGATCTCGCAGCCACGCGAGCACTGCCTCCGTTCCTTTCTCTAAAATTGTATGTTTCGGAACCCTGAACCTATTCCCCGACACCTCTAGCCTCTGTAGCGACTCAACAAGCCCCAGTCGCGCGTCCAGCCTTTCTAGTTCATTACTCCCGACGTCCAGCACACGTAGCCCTGTCACATTCTGTGCGCCCACTTCACGAATAGTGTTGTTACTCGCCAGCACCGTTTTCAGCAGGGGGAACGCCCCACGAAGGAAAGGAAGCGTAGTAAGGCGGTTAAAGCTAACATCTAACTTCTCAAGACGTGGTGCTGATAGTAAACGCAGAATTGGGGATAGGGAACTAAACGTGTTGGAGCTGAGATTCAACTCCTTCAGCGCAGGTAGCTCTATCTCGTCTTTCATGAAGGTATCGCTGGTGAGTGAATTGTGCGACATATTTAGTGTTGTCAGGGTGATGCCAAAGAAGGCAATGCTGGTTGGGATCTCAGTAAAACTGTTGTGGTGCAGCTCCATCGTCTTGATCTTGTTCTCACTCGCAATCTGCGCAGCGACTAGTGGGTTCAGCGAGTATGACTGGGAGTATGACCGGTCTAGGATTCCCAAGGTGGTGTTTATCGACCACTCGCTTGCGGAGGGCGATCGTGGAAGAGTAGGCGTGCTTGGAGCATCCAGGTATTCGGTTCCAGTATCCGAGTCATCATCTCTAGCAACTGTAGCCCCGAATACGTTATCCTGAACTTCAGCCAAAGCCGCTGGTACTGGCTCGGGTTCTTCCGGCTCCAGCCTTTCCTTGAGAACCTTTTTCAGGTCCGCGGTATTCATGCCGCTGAACTTCTTCTCCCGAAGTGGGTTACCACTGACTAACAGCGTATCCAACGAATCCATGAGTGCGATGTTTTCGTCAAGTACCCGCAAGTCGTTCCCTTGCAAATCAGCAGTCTTCAAGATTGGGAGACTGACAAATCCTTCGGGCAGATCAGAGATCGAATTATCAGAAGCGGACAGCGTGATAAGTGATACCCAGGTCGAGACATTTGGGAGATGTGTCAAGCGGTTGGCGGATACAGTGAGAAGCTGCAACGAAGGTAGGGACAATGAGCCAGAGGAGATTGCCTTGATCGAGTTCCCAGATATATCGAGTGTGCGAAGCTTAGGAAACTCAGCAGCATTTGATTGGATCAAGGTGCCGCAAAGTTTGTTGTTCGCAACAGTGAGCTCTATTAGAGGCAGACGTTGAAATGCGTTAAATGGTAGGGATGTAAAGGTGTTCTGTGAAAGGTTGAGAACACGAAGTCGGGCGAGGTCGCCGAGTCCCGCAGGTAGGGACGACAGTTGATTGTTGTGTAGATCCAGAACTTCAAGGTTCACAAGCTTAAGCAGTCCATTGCTTACCTCAGAACATAGCGAATTGTTGGCGATCTTCAAATCTCGCAGGCTTGTAATTTGTGAGATAATCTCAAAGCACTCATTCTGCAACTTGTTGTTTGACTAGTAACGTTAGATTTATCACTTAAATTACGTGGATCACTTACAAGGTTAAGTGTAGTTAGCAACTCAAGTCGCCGAAGACCACTGGGAATTGATATCAGGGTATTGCCGTGCAAGTCTAGCGTCTCAAGGCCCCCAAACTGGTTGCCGCGGGCATCGTCATCGTCTGCCGAGTCCCTTGGATCCATATCAGGAAATATATCGTCTCCAATAGTCTCGAGCTCGTTGTCAGCAGCAACAAAACGTGTCAGGTCAACGCTTTCGGCCCATGAGCTGGCTTGGCCATTGATGTCCTCGAGATTGTACATATTCATAACCTCGTCAGGTATCTCTTTGAACCCCATAGCAGCGATGTTAAGGCGGCCATCTGTGCGAGCACTATCTATGCGCTTGCGGAGGAGGCCTTTGCTTGGATCTTGGCCATTCTGATTGAAAGGATCATCAAGGCCAAAATCAAATGTCCCCGATGGAATCACAGGGGCCTCTTCTGCAAACCCTTCAGATTGTGCAATAGGTGCAGTCTTTGTCATCACTGCCCTTTTCGCTGCCTTTGCTTTCGCAATCTGCTCTCTAAGAGCTATAGACGACTTCTTAGGAGTCGTCTCCTTATTTTGAGGGCTTCCAATAGTAGTCATGGATTCTTTTGAAGCATGCGATGTTGTGGAGGCACTTGTAGATGAAGCATTTGAAAATGTAGGTGATACCTTTTTCAATCCCATACTTGTCCTAGGAGATCCGGCGTTGGGAAGCTCCGATAGAGCAGGCTTACTGAACGATCCGAGAGATGCTCGAGGGCGTACGGTCCGTGGAGTTTTGGATTCTGCCGGCCTAATAGGCTCAAAGGGCTGCTCATCGAAGAGACCGGTCACCGACGCTCGTGGTCGTATAGCCCTTCCAACGGTTTTGCTCCCAGATTTAACCCCAAGTGCTGATGCAGTTGGTTTATATGGCGTGGTCGGGTTGGCTGCCCCAGGAGGTTTTGATGCTGCTGCAAGGCGAAGAGAGGAAACACTCTTCGGTGTTTTTAACGTCTGCATTGACTGCCGTTTGACTGGAGTATGCAAATTTGGCTTGAATGAATTCGTCGAAGCCCGAAAGTCGATTGGCACTGCTTGGGTATTATACCCCGCGCTTGAACCCGGCCGCGACGACGCCTGTCGGGATGGCGGCCTCATCTTTCCGTCGTTCTCATAGCTCGAGCTTGGTCTGGATCCATTGGTAGATCTTGAAGGTGGGCGCATCGGGCTCTCTGGGTTAAAAAAACTGGATTTCCTCCTGTTGACAACTGGAGACGGCGGTATATGCGCCAGAGTCTCTTGGGCTCTCTCGGACAAGGAAGGCCGTGGTTTCCTACTCCTTGGCTCATGCTGTGCAGGATCCTCGGAAATTTCGGTTTGGGCGGTGGGGACCAGTGCAGGTTCATACCGCGACTGCAGCTCCTTGAAGGAACTATTGCTTGGCTTTGACCGCAAAGCTGGCGCCTTCTGAGGGGTACGGACGCCTGTATCTACATCTACATCTCGATCATAGGCGCTTGTTGTCTGCGTGGGAGCTAACACATCTCTCGATTGCTTGGGGCGCAGTCTGGCAACTGGTATGGTATTTGCGGATGATCGTAAAGAGCTTCGCGATGTCGACTGACGCAGGGATTGTGACGGGAGTGGAAGCCTTGACGGGCGTGGAATGGATGAGCGCGTCGACGCGACTGGCGAATTGTTTACTTCCCCCATTTCGTAGGATACTTCTTGTGGGCGTTAAATGTCAGATTATAAGCATCGTTTGCGGCGTTGGGCCTTGTATAAAAGAAGCGCAATATCCATGAGACAAAAAACAAAAATTGCTAGCTGTCCAGTAGGGCTGAACGCACAATAGGGGTCATATAGGAGGTGAGTCGCCCCGTACCCATGTCACTCGAAAATCCAGGGTCTGGGGGATCTTCGGGAGAGACAGTCAGGTGACTTCGGTAGTCTGGGTTGTCAAGAGCAACGGTCCGCATTTTAGCGTGGGGCACTAGTGCAATGGTCCAACCTCTTTGATTATCGACCGTAGCCATTCTGATTGTTCCCGTCGCAAACGTCAAAACCCATCGACGGGGAAACAGTCGCCACTCTATTTAACATCCATCACAGCCGCTTGATAGTTGAGAGCACTCGTGGCGTTGTCGCAGCAGTGAGGCGATATACACTTATCTACCAGCTACGTTGTTGAACAACCAGACTGCCCATCTTGTGGCCTGTTATCGTTTCACAAACTGTCCACGGCAACCGTCGCATTCCACCCATACCTCTATCGTCATATCCGTTTCTCACCATGAATGAACCAATTCAATTTGAGGAGACGGCGAAAATTGAGGTTCCGACTACCCCTCAACCCCACCATGCGACGCTCCCATCGGACTCAGAGATCGCAAAAGCCGCCACCGGGTCGCCAACGACTTCTATGCTAGTCGCCAACCCCAGCTCCCCTCCGACCTCTTACAATGCAAGCAGCGTAGCAGCATCTGCCCCAAAGAGTGTTGAGCGACCAAAGTATAGCTCTCCACCGCCTCCATCCTCCATCACGCCGCCTCCATCATCACAACCTCCAAAGCGTCGATCGCCGAGCTCCGCATTTGACCGCGATACGACTCCGGCGCCTGCCATATTCTCTTCGCCGCCGCCAACTGTCTCGTATGACATCAAACGAGGGGCCGGCAGGCCATTGGCTATCTCTGCGAGCCACATAGCCACTGCGTCCGCTTCCGAACTGCGCGAGTCGCTTGAGGCGGCTCTCAATGAGAACTCGAGGCTAGATGGTGAAGTCCACGAAGCCCGCATGGCGGCAGCGCATTACAAATTACAGCATAGCCTTTTAGTAATTGAGACAGAGGAGGCAACAAAGCGCATGGAGGTGGAACACGAGATGACCAGGCGTGAAGTGGAGATTCTACAAGCTACTGAGCTGGCTCGCCGAGAAGCATCGTCGCAGCCTTCAGAGCAGCCTTCAGCCAGCGCTCGCTATATTGCCGAGATGAAGACATACTGCGAATCCATGGATAAAGAGAACGCGGTCCTTAACCGACGGCTCAACCGTGCTAAAGCAATCATCGCAGAGAAGGAGGAGGACATCAGCGACCTTTTGTCCGAGAATCACCGCTATGTTGGACGAATCCGCGAGAACCGTGAGCACATGCGTCTTCTCAGGTCACCAGGGGGGCTTTATGCGCCTGCTTCAACACCTCGGACTCAGGCGCAAAACTTCCCTACCACCCCACAATACACTAGGCCCACGCCGAAACACACCCCGCACTCGATCCATCAGCACGACAGCCAAGACTCTTTCGCGACTCTCCTTCTTGCCGATCGCGTCCTTAATGACCAAAACTCTGCGCCTTCAACTCCAACAATCACGCGCTTTACGCAGAGGAGCAATAGCCAGGTCAAGCACAGCAGAAATGTTCAGTCTCTGTCGTCTCTCCCTTCAACACCCGTGCGAAACTCTGGTCAATCGCAGCATCTTCTTCCTTCAGTCCAATTCGTCCCGCAATCCGAGCCACGCTACCGCACAAACCAAGATTTATTCTCGCCTGCGCAGCCCGCTCGCACGGCGCTCCCTCATGGACGCACTGAAAAGCGCCGGAAAAGCCGCGACTCGACTATATCAGCGTCGGACGCGGAAGAGCTAGCATCTTACGCTGACCCACGTACGCGTCCCTCGCAAGAGACGAGACATAGTGATGACACAGAGGAGGTTGAGAGTGACGATATCCAGGAGAGTCAGGCCAGCGCTGCCGCATCGGCTATGCTGCGCCGCGACCCGAGAGAGAGCTTTGAGGTTGCCGCGAGCCCGGGGTTGAACGAGGCGACGGAAAAGGGGGCACTGTTACAAGCAAAGATTTTTGGAAGCGTGACGAAGGGTGCGAGTGTGCCTAAGAGGAAGAGGTTGCCCGACGATGAGGAGGTGAAGGCCAAGAAGCTAAGAATGGCGGCGGGGGAGGGTGTGGGTTTGGGGATTTATGGGGCCTAGGCATTGGTTTGTTATGAGCAAATGTATCGCTATTGCGGATTATGGGTTTCAATGGTTGAATGTTTTACGAAATATGGATTAAGGTAGGGATGGAGGCATTGGTTTACGGTTTTTTGGGGTTTAAGGGGGGTTGCAAGCATCAGTATGACATGAGATGTGTATATCAGATGTTTGCTTTATATTTTTAGCCACTCTGAGCTTGTGCGATATTCAATGAATATCCTCGACCTTGTTTCTAGACTAGCTTTTACAACCAATGAATTAGAGATTTAGCAATCAATTCTATCAAGATTATAGCACCTCGTCGTCCTTTAATACAGACCAGCCTGACCCTTCCACAGTCACCGAGTTATCCAGGGCAAAGAGCCTCTGGCAGGGTAGTTCCCCACTCCCGATGCGGACAACCCGTTTCCAACCTTCCGTAGCTTTCGATGCCACCTGCAATAAGTCAGAAAAACAAACGAAGATTCTGACGAAAATAATACCTCGAAGTTCCACCTTTCAACAGTTATATTACCCGCAGCATCTCTCAAAATACCCTGGATCCAGTCACCCACTCGTATCACCATTCCTTTCGCGCTAGTTCCGCTCTCGGTATATACGAGCGTAACTGCAATCATATTGCCAGCAGCATCTTTAGCTGGAGCAAAATCTTCCCAAACCTCTTCGTAAGGTGTCAGCTTTCCCGTTTTGGGGTGCTCCATGACTCCTTTCTCCCAGGTCAAACCATCATGTTGGTCGTACATGAACCCGTCATCTTCATACCCGTCAGGCTTCTGGTTGTCGACCCAGTGCGTCCATGCGCCGTGGGCTGGGGTCACCAATCGCGGGCCATCCCACTCAGCAGGCGTGCCTTTTGATTGCCCCGCAAACCCCCATTCGAGTCTGTCAAGTGCCGGCACGTCGTCGGCATTTGGTAACCCATCCTCTGGGTTCTCTGGGAGATATACCCTGAGGTCAACGTAGCGTCTGGCGCCAGTTGTCAAGACGAGCGTACTATCCTAGAGATTAGCAGGGAGTTGATGTGGTTTAATATCAAATGCGGGAGGCAATCCTCGTACCTAGTGTCCTCGAAGGCGGCGTCGTCCTATACAGATTCTTAGCTGGGGTCTGGCAGAGGGCTGTAGACAGTTTCCATAACATACACCCCATCGGATAGACTTTCGGATTGAGATTGATGGCTCGTTTGCCATAGCGAGTGTTGTCTACGGGGGTATCGCGCGAACTGCAAGGGCATATACGATTTATAGAATGTGGAGTTGCTCATCAGAAGTAGATGGGGGGTCGTTGCGGCTAGGGTATGTGCTTATCGATATCGATACCAAGCATTGCGGGGTAGTCCAGATGCATGGTGACGCCCCGTATTACAAGCTGTGGGAGCCATCTTTTGGCGCTATTCTCAATTTACAACTCTAAATAGCTCAATCAACCCTGATAATATCAATTGGCTGCTTTCCCTCTTTGAGATTTTGCTTTGATTTTGTGTTGTTGAAGAATTTCGGATAGTATTGTTAACGAATAGATTTATAACGAAATTATAATAAAATCAATTTAAAAACCATCATCCATAACCTTTTTAAGAAGCATTAGAACAAGCACGACGCCGTAATTTCACCGCCAATTAAAATCCACGCGTTTATATATCCCAAGAGCCATCCACTGCGACCACTAGCTTTGCGGCATGTAGATTAAGCATATTTAAACGGACCGGGGATCTAAATTGTGTTTTTGCGGGGTTGGCATCGTTTCAACAAGGGTTCGACCACTCCTAATTTAATGGAGGTCCGAGATCCCAAACCGTGAGAATATCCGTCCGGGGAAATCATTTCCATGTTTCATCTGACAGAATTGCTGTTTTTGTTATAAAACAGAGCCATATTCCACCGAAATGCTGATTTATACTACCCACTCAGTTCTCAGATCAGTTTCCCAATCGCCATAATGGTTTACATCGGAACTTCTCTAGTGGCATTGCTTGCCGCAACTACCAGTGCCGCCTCTCTCCTAAGACGGGATACATGGGGTGGAGCACTATCATTGGGCCCATCAAAGTCGACTATAATACATGCCGTTACAACTTTAACTCCTGGCGATGCACCCCCAGTACAGAACGGAGTGCTCTTCCTCTGGCCGGGAATGTCCAACGGCACTGGCGACCTAGTACAAACCACTCTCGAATCATGGGAGGATAACTCCTGGTGTGGAGCGGCGGTAGGCCAATGGTGTGTGCGTGCATCCGTCTTTGGATGGTTCGGTCAGCTGGACGGGCCCGCGGGAGTAGTTTCTGGATCAGATCAGGTTAAGATTGAGTATACTCTTGAATCCAACCAGCAAACTTGGACCCAGTACGTATTTCCACCTGCGAAGGTGCATTACTCAACTAACCTATACAGAACTGTAACGAATGCCGTGACTGGTGCATTATTGAGCACTTACGCTTATGATTCTGGGCCATACATGAGAGGGTTCGTTCAATCATCTGAATCCACAACTGTTTCTAACAATCACATAGCTACGGAACTGGAACAGAATGCAATGACGGTTGCTCAGGGACAATTGCCCCTCAGACCTATAGTAACACGGTTATCACATTAGCTGAAGCTGATACCACCTTCGGTGATACTCTGGGAGTGTCTGGCGGTACTACCTACACTGGCCTTGTCTCTTCTGAAGGGGGGAAAGTTTGGTCTATTGACACCATTTCGATCCCTGCAATGACATAGGCCGAGTCCCTGGATGAACTGCTATTTGAGTTTTCGGCACTCCTCCTGTCTACACGCCTGGCGGCATCGTGCCCATTTATCTATTTGGGTGGCACGAGTCCCAGTGAAATATTATCCGTTGCTTCAATGGGCAATCCGTCATCAGCGCTTAGACCCCACGAGGTACAAATGCGCAAGATGTCCCTTGCTTCATGTCATGTACTGTCAGCACTCACATACATACATTCGCAGGCAGCTGATGATGCGGGGTGGAATTGTAGAATTTAAACCAGCCAATCTATTATGCTAGCTTACGCATCCCCGTCTTCCTCTTGCCACCAACCTCCCTGCCCTCCTCAATCTCCACCCAAGCCTCTCTCCTCTTCTCTCCCACAACCTTCAATGCATCCTTCAGTACCCTCGTCTCGAGATTAACGCCTTCTTCCTCCCACGCCTCCATATCCCTTCCAACCCTCTCCTCAATCGCCTTAATCAGTCCCACATCCCTCTGTCCCACCAACGTCACAGCTTGACCCTTCCTTCCTGCACGAGCCGTACGACCAACGCGATGAATATAATCATCCGCATCACGCGGCACATCGTAGTTAACCACTAGTCCAACCTCAGGGATATCAAGTCCTCTAGCCGCCACATCCGTTGCGACCAGGATTCTCGCCGCGCTCGCACGGAATCTTGCCAGGTTATCTGTACGCTGTCGCTGCGGTAGCTTCGAGTGTAACGCTGTGACGCGATGTGCGAGCAGCCGTAGTAAATGCGTGAGGTAATCCGCCGTGACAGTGCGGTTACAGAAGATGATGACAGACTTGTTGACATTCGCATCAGTCAGGAGGAGCATATGTAGGTAGTGCTCGCGGTGGGTAACGGGGACGCTTAGGTGCGTCTGCTGCAGGCCGGCGGGCAAGGCAAGGGGGTTTGCGGCATCGATCTCGCAGATGAAGAGGGGGAGTTTGCCAGGCGCACGGGGTAGATCTTTAAGCGCGCGTACTTCAGGGGTGACAGTTGCGGTGAAAAGGAGGGTCTGGCGATCGCTTGCGGGTGGAAGGGCGGAGAGGCACTCGGACACGGCGGGGAGCATGGAGCCTGCGTTTCCGGAGGCGAGTAGTCGATCTGCTTCATCGAGAACGACGACTTTAACGCGGCGTAGCCCGATAATTGTATCCTCTCCTGAAGTTCGAATGTGGTCTGCAAGCCGGCCGGGTGTAGCAATTACGATGTGCGGGCGGGCGGAGAGCGCGAGCGCTTGAGGGCGCATGTCCACGCCGCCCGTTATGAGGATCGGTTTTAAAGATTGGGGTGACGATATCGCTTTGACTTGTTCGTAAATCTGGAGGGCAAGTTCCCTGTGCGGTCAGTTGAGGCTAATAATAAGGAAGCGGGACACAAACCTCGTTGGCGTGAGAATTAAGGCGTAAATCCCGATTGGATCTTCAGCCCATCTTTGTAGTATTGGCGCAGTAAATGCGACAGTTTTTCCTGAACCGGTTCTACTCCCTCCGATGCAATCTCTACCATTTAAAATTTCTGGTATACATCCTTTCTGAATCCCAGTAGGTCGGCGAATGGCCATTGAAGTTAGAGAGTTGACCAGCCATGGCTTGAGACCGAGAGAGTCAAACGTAGTATTCTGATCGACGGGGGCGAGAATCGGGACAGGAGCAGCTTTGCTAGCAGCTGAAGCTGGTTTGCTGGATTTTATGCGGGACGGGACTGCAACTGTAGACAATAGAGCTTCTTCCTCGCCATCGCTGTCTACAGGAGCCACACGGCGGCGTTTCCTTGAGCTGGTGCTATCCAAAGAATCCGAATCTTCGGAATGCTCGCTGAGGCTCTCCAATATATCCTCCTCGGAGCTAGCATCACTTTCATGCGTGACCGCGACAGCTTTAGCCCCCATATTTGCGTGTTTCGGGGTGTTTGAGAGAAATATGGTCTTATTCGTTGAATTATTCGCTGGTGGAAAAGCTGGGTCCAAAATTTGGAATGCGGCGCTTAGGCCGGCGCCTATGATAACGCCGATAGGACAAGCTTCCGTGGTGGGTGGGTTGGTGTGCCAGGGGTATCGCACAGGGCACAGCATGCTGTCCTGCAACGAGTTTCGGATGCAAAGGGCATCAGCACTCGATTTATCGTGATACGACCTCATCCTTTAGAACCAACCCTGAAATCTTACAATTTTAAATAATAATTTGGGACTTTGTTAAGTCGATCGTTTCAGCAAACCCCAATTTCAGCCAAAATCACGTGCGCCAGCAACCCCTCAATTGATAAGCGCCCTTATTGGCCCTGACAGCCCGCCACGGACGCCCACTCTCCAGTCTTACTTCCAGCTCTACGCGCGGCTCGAATCGACGCCATTCAAGACAACAAGCGTCCTTCGGGGTAGCCTCTGATTCAAATCCATTGTGATACCCTCTTTGCGGACCAATACCTGCTCGATACCCCGTCACAAAGCCCCTGCAACCAACACAGAAGCCGCCATCAAGCGTTGGCGACCCCTACACCCTCGCTGCCCAATCCACACCTCGATACAAGAGATTGCAACAGCTTCTCACGACCTCCACGATCGTTACCAATATCATTATTTACGAATTAAAATTACGACCTTAGCCTGTACAAATTTGTTCCAGCTCGAAATACTTGGCAGTTTAGCTAAGGCAACAACTACGACTTTGAGGAACATACCCAACTTCGAGCACATTTCTTAAGACGATACCCGAGACCAACATAAGCTCAAACATTATTGTGTATCTGTGTGACCGCCAGACATATCCATTTCAATACAAAGCTCATGCAGGACCAAATGTCGACGGCAGGGACGGCTCCTCAAGACTCAACCCCATCGCCTGCTCCTCAATACCAGACAGCCCCTTCGACGCTTCCAGCTTCACTGTCAATATCTCGACCAAATGTTTGTATTGCCCCTTTTTGCATTCAGGGCACGCTGACGACCGTAGTACCCTTCTCTCAATACCCAACAGCCACAGCCACAGTCACAACAGGAAGCTCCATACATGTCTGCTCCGGCTCCACTTCTCCGACCTCCGATTCCCGGCTCTCGCAACCGTGGCCCCCCTCGACTCGGTCTCGCCATCCCTCCGTCACCTAATGCACGTCCAGTGAACTCCATGCCAGACCTCTCCTCCCTCTCTCTCAAGACACCGGCTCTTTCTCTCCAGACGTCATCGCCACAGCCGCCCACGGCTCGACCCACTGGTCGTCCTGGCCTCCCGAAATTGCAGCTTGCTACCCCCAAGGGAAGCTTACAATCACAGTCATACGATGTGTCGTTAAAGAATGGGCGACCTAGCGCCATCCAAGGGGCTTCGGCGAGCGGTGGATCGGAGAGCAGTGCGGCACATTCGAGGTCTGGAAGCTTCGGGCCCCTTGATGGCAAGATGAGCGGCCCAACAAGTGCAGGGAGCCAGTACTCTGCTCTGAGCTTTGCAAGCCAGTATGGGATGCTAAACCAGCCCAAGGGGACGCCCGACCCAGCTTCCGCGGCAGGCTCATCATATTCCAATGCGAGTGAGGGCGGGGTTGGGATGGAGAGAGACGGAAGCATGACCGCGCCGGCCGAGTATGATCAGGCAACCCTGGAGAGGGCGAGGACACTGGACGTGGAGGATTTAGAAGATGAGGGATGGCGTATTGCCCATATGGAGAAGAGGGTTATTGAGTTGGGCAGTTTGGGAGAGGGAGCTGGTGGCGCGGTAACACGATGCATTTTGAAGGGTGGCAAGACGGTCTTTGCATTGAAGGTATGTATTTGATATGGACTCTAAAAGGAAGTCTAACTAACACGAACAGATCATCACGACCAACCCCGACCCCGACGTTAAGAAACAAATCCTCCGCGAGCTGTCATTCAACAAAGAATGTGCCTCTCAACACATCTGCGCATACTACGGTGCCTTTGTCGAGCCCTCCACAGCCACCATCTGCATCGCCATGGAGTTCTGCGAGGGCGGGTCCCTCGACTCCATCTACCGAGAAATGCGCCGCCTCGGCGGCCGCACCGGCGAGAAGGTGCTCGGCAAGATCGCCGAGGGCGTGCTGAACGGCCTCACATACCTCCACGGCAAGAAGATCATCCACCGCGACATCAAGCCCAGCAACATCCTCCTCTGCCGCAACGGCATGGTGAAGCTGTGTGACTTCGGCGTCAGCGGCGAGTTCGGCACCAAGGGCGTCGCGGACACCTTCATCGGAACGTCGTACTACATGGCGCCGGAGCGCATCACGGGCCAGAGCTACACGATCACGAGTGATGTGTGGAGCACGGGCGTGACGCTGCTGGAGGTCGCGCAGCACAGGTTTCCGTTCCCCGCTGATGCGCCGGAGGGATCCGAGATGCAGCCGCGCGCGGGCCCGATCGATCTTCTGACGTACATTGTGAATCAGCCGATCCCGAAGCTGAGGGATGAGCCGTCGAGGGGGATTGAGTGGAGTGATAATATGAAGTATTTCATCGAGTGCTGGTATGTTTTTCCCTTCTTCCCCTCCCCCACCCCTTTTTTGGTCACAGGCGATCAGCAAGATACTAACGCCCACCGTAGCCTCGAGAAGGATCCAAACCGCCGCGCGAGCCCGTGGCGCATGTTGGAGCACCCGTGGATGATCGACATGAAGACTAAGAGGGTGAAGATGGACCACTTCCTGGCCACGGTGTGGGGCTGGGGCGATAAGTAGGGCTGGACGGGGTAGTGGCAGTGGCTGTGACGTGGATTGATGGATGAACGGGACAACGCGCGGGCACGGAGTTCACGGCGCGAACGCTTTAACGATTTTTAACGAGATGGATTGACGTAGGAAGGAATGGGTGGAGGAAGGGGAGGGAGAGATTGGAATAATGAGAATATGTTTTGCTGAACACGCATCTACGGTCATCTTACCACCGCAGGGAAGCTGGATATATTTTTTAAAAAAAACAATTAACAGATTATCACATTATCACATTATCACTACTCTCCCTTGGCGCCGCTCTAGCCGCTCGTTTTCCATCCCACGAAAGTAAGACAGCGGTGATCTACACAGGTGCATAGGTCTAGGTGTATAACCGCGTTTACTGTATGCCCCCCCCCAGCTCAGCGGCTGTGACGGCGGTTACGAGAGCTGATCACGAACGAGCGAGCGTCTATGCAACGTGGGTGAAAAGGGCGAGGGCGATCTCTCTCCACCGCGGCGGCAACCCCATTACCCATCCCCTCCATACAAGCTTGCGTAACCTCCCCTCTTTCTTTCCACCTACTATACTCCATAAGCCGCAACTCCATAATGCTCCAACTCCGTGAGCCCCGACTACTCCACTCAACCGCGTAGGCGCAGCAAACCTTCTTTTTCGTTTTTTTCTAGCACTTTCTCCTTTATTTCGTCATAGATAAATAAACAAATTGCTTTTATCGGGAAGTAAATTTCTTCATCGGGAAACGACGTACGAGCCATATTTTTTTTTTCGACGAGTTAGAATGGGCCGTCTTTATTTTTGGATATCACGTGATACGAACTGGGTTGTCTTTTTGTGGAGGCTGGACGGGGCGGTTCGCCAATCGGGTGGTTGGGGTTCCTTGCGTCGGGTTCTAGGGCGGCGGTGGAGATCTGGGCTGAGTTCACCTTAGGGACCCACTGGGAGAGTGGGGGGGAGATGGTTAGGCCGTTGCGGTGGTTTGGGATCTAGATTTCTTGATTTTCTTCGGGATGGACGGAGGTTTGTTTGGTTGGTTGTTTGGTTGTTTGGGGCAACCTATGGGGTGTTAGGGGGAGTGAGACAATTCGGGCTGGTTGAAACAGATAAGGGGGCTCTGTGGTGGCAATGTCTTAGGTGGGTGAACATAGAATGTTTACTCTATGGGAGTGTTTATTTTATGTGTATTTGACCGTAGTATTATATCATGTAGTATTTTATAGCTCATACTCTATAGTGCTATGTATAGCAATATATCCGTATATAGCCATACGAGGTTGATGAAGCCGAGGAAGGGACGAAAGTGACGTCACGAGACGAAACAAGCACGATGGCCAATCGAGAGAATTGAGTCAGGGCCACGGCGAGGCCAGGGCGCGGCCCACGGCGACTGCGATGGCGATGGCGATGGCCAACCCCACCTACGACCAGAACATGGGAAAAATATCAAAATCCCACCCTAAAACAACCAGACAAACGATCACTCAATGTCGGGTAATGGTTATCTAACAAACATCTATGGCCACCCTGAAAATAGAAACAAAAACTAAACAAAAACTAACAAAGAAAAGGGTGTTGCCCTGTCCCAAACCTGGTTACTCAGTTACTCGATTGTTGACTAACTCCCCACTAGTCCTAATGAGTACCTTGGTAACCCCTGCTGCGCCCTGAATTGGGATCATTGCTGGCCCAATACGGATTTCCCTTCTACCAAATAGTACCAGATACCGCCGAATAGCACCAAATAGTACCACATGCGACAAAAATGGATACGATAGAGTAAACGCCTCCCACTCCACTCCATCCCACCCACTTCTTCCCACATACCACCAACCAACCTACCAAACCCACATTCCCTTTTCCCCGACCTGGCTCCGGCCCAGCACCGCCAGATGGCCAACGTCAATAGTGGGGATACGAGGTCCAGTATTCTTTCCCTCTTTCCTTCTTTTCCCACATTCGCCCTTGCCTTTGTCCCCACGACTTCCGAGCTAGTAGGTTAAGAAGGCCGCCTTGCCGCGTCTTCCCTTCCCTTTCTCTTTCCCTCCTCCATCTTTCCAACTTTTCATAAGCAACACTGCAGTCGTTACTACTTCGACAAGCCAAGATGCGCACCGCTGCGTCTGTCCTCGCCCTCGTGGCAACCGCCTCGGCCGTCCACCAGGGATTCAACTACGGCTCCACCAACAGTGATGGCTCCATCAGGGACCAGCAGAGATTCCAGGACGAGTTCAACGCCGCCAGGAACCTCGAGGGTGCCTCCGGCTTCAACTCTGCCCGTCTCTACACCATGATTGTAAGTCCATAGAACAACAAAAATATCCCTCCCATTGAGCGGCATGCTAACAGACAAATAGCAAGGCGGAACTGCCAACGACCCCATCTCTGCCATCCCCGCCGCCATCGCCGCGGACACCACCCTGCTCCTCGGAATCTGGGCGTCCGCCGGCCAGGAGGGCATCAACAACGAGATCGCCGCCCTGAAGCGTGCCATCGAGCAGTACGGTGACGAGTTCACCAGCCGCGTCACCGGTCTCTCCGTCGGCAGCGAGGACCTCTACCGACTCTCGCCCACCGGCATCGCCGCCAAGTCTGGCTACGGAGCCGAGCCCCAAGACCTCGTCTCCTACATCGGCCAGGTCCGCCAGGCCATCTCTGGCACCGCCCTGAAGGGCACCCCGATCGGCCACGTCGACACCTGGAACGACTGGGTCAACGGCTCCAACAGCGCCGTCATCGACGCCGTCGACTGGCTCGGTGTTGACGCCTACCCCTACTTCCAGACCTCGATGGCCAACGGCATCGACAACGGACCCCAGCTCTTCTTCGACGCCTACGATGCCACCGTCGGCGCTGCCAAGGGCAAGGACGTCTGGATCACCGAGACCGGATGGCCCGTCAGCGGACCCGTCTCCGGCCAGGCCGTGGCCAGCCCCGAGAACGCCAAGAAGTTCTGGGACAAGGTCGCCTGCACATCGCTCGGCAAGATCAACACCTACTGGTACACTCTCCAGGACTCCTTCCCCAACACACCCAGCCCCAGCTTCGGTGTCGTCGGCACTACCCTGAGCACCAAGCCTCTGTTCGACCTCTCCTGCTCATCTGGAGACACCACTCCCCCTACCTCCGGCAAGGACGTCACCTCCTCCACCGAGGCTTCCCCTAGCAGCATCGTCGCCAGCGGCGGCAGCGCGGCCCCAACCAAGGGCGCTGGTGGTGTCATCGGCGGTGGCTCCGGCTCTGGAAACGCCTCCTCTACTCTCGTCGCTGTCCCATCCAACGGTGCCGGTAGCGCCTCCCCATCTGGCGGTGCTGGTGTCGGCGGTGGTGCTGGCAGTGCCTCCCCAACTGGCGGTGCTGGTGCTGGTTCCGGCACTGGTGCTGGCAGCGCCTCTCCCTCGGGCGGTGCTGGCGGTATCGGCGGCGGTGCTGGTAGCGCTTCCCCAACTGGCGGCGCTGGCGGTGTCATCGGTGGTGGCTCCGGCTCCGGCTCCGGCTCCGGCTCTGGTTCTGGCAGCGGTAGCGGATCCGATGGCAACGGCACTGTTGTCTCGCCCGCCCCAACTGCTGGTTCCGGCAACGGCGGAGCTACCGGCGCTGCTCCCACTACTGGTGCCGGTGCTGGTCTCGCCTTTGGCGCTGCCATCATGGCTGCCGTCGCTGCGTTGTAAACGCCTCTTTCCTTGTTCACGTGATGAGTATGAGGATGGATGTGTTTATGATATGCGGATGATGGGATGATTAGATTGGTATATGCATTTGCGTGGTATTTGATTTACGGGCTCGGGTGGGGGGTATGGTGCATACTACTATAGGCTTTCTTTAGAACGGGCCCGGAATGGAAATGGAAATGGAAATGGAATAAAAGGGAATGGATTGGCGTCACTGTTGTTGATAATGGCAGGCGTCATAGTAATCTTTATACTTGTAGTAGTGGAGAGAACGAAGTTTAATGAGAATTAGAACTTGTGGAATGCATACAAATCTTATAATCAAATGCAATGTTGCAGTGATACGATCACATCCGCTTATCAGTGTTTGTTTATAAAATCTTGATTCGAGAGAAAACTAATACACACTCCCCAGACCCGGAACGCCTGCCGTGGTGTACCCCTCCTTCCTTGCTGTATCCACATCCCATCGACGCCATCGACGCCCCTCGAACTTTTCGCATCCATAGACAAAGACCACCTCCCGCAATCCACAACACACCCCAGGACCCCACCTAGCGCCTGGCGCCCGTAACCTCAAACACCTCCAGCAGCCCCGCCACAACAGTCTCCACATTCATGGTGACAAGCGGCATGCGCTCATAGCTGCCCTCCTTCATAACCGCCACAAGCGCGAGGTACTTATTCACCTCGCGAAGCATAATCGGCCTCTTCATATCCTTGAGAACAATGGCGCTCTCAGCATCGCGACAGCCCATCTGGTCCTCGAGCGAGCGATTCCACGGCGGGCCCTCGAGAGTCTCCAGGTAGGCGGCGGGCCGCTCCCAGCCGTAGATCTCGGAGATGTCGACGATGACGTCGATGTAGTCTGAGCAGATCTCGTAGCTGCTCATGTCGAGCGGGGAGGAGTCGGTGGCGACGTAGATCTTGGAGAGGACGTCGAAGAGGTAGACCTTCTCGAAGCGGCAGGAGCGGCAGAGGTCGTTGAGGAGGGCTTCGAGGGTGGGGAGGTGGGGGATGAGCTTTTGGATTACCTTGCTGAAGGCTTCGAAGATGCTGTGGTTGTAGATGGAAGTTAGGTGGAAGGTGATGGGGGCGTTGTCGAAGCCGTGGTCGGAGAGCTCGTCTTGGATCCGCTGGATGATGTCGCGTTGGAGGTCGAACTTGTAGTCGTCGCTCAGACCATCGACTTTGTGGATGAAGACCTCAATGTTGATGGCGGGGTAGGACTGTGCGAGGTTCATGATGGTGACGTTGAGCCGGGAGATGGCCTCGAGGTAGTCGTCTTGCGCGTCGATGACCCAGATCAGAGCGCCGATCTCGCCGAAGATGGCGTCGGCGTCGAAGGAGGGGTCCATGAACTCGAGTTGCCCAGGGAAGTCCCAGACTTGGAAGTCCATGAAGGAGCTAGTAGGTTGTTAGTTGGGAATTCATTGTCTCAAAGGAGCGTCATACTGCATCGAGTCCTTGTGTATCCGGGCCGTGGATTCGAGAAAGAGTGTCTCATTGGGCGGCATCTTGTGAAAGACGACGCTTGAAATGGAAGATTTCCCGCTCCTATTATGAATTAGCATCTTAAACTATTTTGCATAGATCATATAATGTCACCTCCTTTGGCCCATCAAAAGCAATCTTGGCTTTCCCTTCGCGGCAGGGCCAGGCGCAGGGTCAGGTATTTTGATGCTTCCCTTTCCATTGTCACGTTTTTGGAGGTTGAGTCGATTCTGTTCGTGGATAGTTTCCAAGGTCAGTGATGCTTTACTAACAAATCTCGCGCCGCTGCGGCGAGGAGCCCCGTTATATTGTTTATCGCCCTTGGTCTTCCTCAGACCGCTTTGAAGGAGATTCATTGTGGGCAATGTGTTGACATGGAAGCTGCTAGGACGTTTGCGCCGTGTGAAATTAATTTGTAAAGCGCGCGCGCAACTTCACCGCGACACCTCCCACAGCTCAACGCTTCTCGGCGACACCACACGGCGCCAAACGAGGTGGTGTCAAACGCGACGATACCAAACAGGATATTGAACAACACACAAGCCCTTATCGAGCATTTCTTTGTGCGCGTTTACAACAACAGTCTTATCGATAGCTTGGGTTGTGTATTGCGGGTGGGGTATATGTGACTCGGCCTGGACGACTGCAGAGTGAAAAGAGGCAGGTTCCCGTCCCCGATTGGAATTTGATAGACGGACAGCAGCGCAGACCTATGGATCGACATTCCAAACGCGGCAAAGATGATGGGCGTGGCGCCGTTACCCAAAAAATCGTTCACCGGTCTGCCTCCCCAGTTGCCGCCCGCGCACAGTGGCTGGATACACACTGCCAGTAAGACGCTGTCAGGGCAAGGGCCAGTATTATATTGGCTACACCATCAGACGCACTCGCGTGACTCGGTCCGCGCCGGACTTGTCAGATTGGCGGCAACAAAGGGCGATATAATTGCCACCTCTATCCATCTGCCGCATATCCCGCCCCAAAAAGCAATGAGAAAGCGGCACGCGCGGAAATTAAGGTTGACGCATCCCAAGCTTGGTACCTGGCGACGATGCGCCTTGTTTCATGTATCATACCGGCATTGATACCACTAGCATCAAGCCACCACACGCCCAAAGAGGAAATTAAGAGGGAATGTCAAATATCATTGGAAAGCGATAACAGAAAATCAGAGCAAAACGGAGGCAGCTGAGACAATACATACTTCTGTATTGCTGGCCATTTTTGGCTGATTTGCTGGGCAAGGCGAGGGAATCTAAACAATTCAAATCGTCAGCGAATGACACATTGACCAATCTGTGCAACATTGCCGTTCTGGAATGTTCACTGGGAGAGAGCATCGAGCGAAAGGCCCGATGTCAGTCAGGAGGGCAATTAGACGACACAATGCTGTGCCACTGCCTGATGTTGCCACGCCATGCTGTTCCAATGCCATTTAAATGTGATGCATCACTTACTTACAGCGCGATAGTGGTAGGCTTTCAAAGTCGTCTACCCAAAATACCACCAATAGCTCGGGACGTGAGCAACAATTAGCTCAGACCATTGGTTTTATGACACGTCTGCCGGCATGAGCCCTGGTTGAAATGTTAAGAGGAGGATTGAATGGTGAATGCCGCCGTTGGGGGGTAGTGAGCGATGTGAAGTCAAGGTTGTCATGGGTGCCCATAGCTTCCCCCGCTAAAGTTGATGGCAGAACCATCCATGTCACCACCAAAAAATAAGCGACAATGATCATCCGAGGCAGGGGACGACGACGCATCGCATCGGTGTCTTGCATCTGTGTTCGGCCTTTGCATTGCATCCCACTGCACAACATTTCACAGCAGACAAACACGGGACGCCGGTGTTAATGTCACCACACGGCGGTAACCAGATGTTTTATAGCTTCATTCCTTACATCTGTTGTGAGCCGGTAGCTAGGCCCTCTGGTGGCCGAGCTTGGCGATGCACTCCTATGCCCATGTTTATGTTATGCGCCTTGGGTTTCATACCGCTTGTCTGTATTATAGGTCACTGTCGCTGCCGATCGATGACATGGCCATCTATATTTGCTTGACCGCTCCCTCAGGGGCCAATTTTTTCTTGGGATGCATGGGAAGGGGCATACTGCATCTCCGTAGCACCCGGATGGACCGTCTTGCCGCATCTAGTACAACATCAGGGCAAGATTGGTCGCATCCAGTTTGTTTATTTTTATCATTCGCTCCAGCCTGCCTATTTGCCTTGACAGTTGTCTTTCTCACCGCTGGGCAGCATTTCAACGGATGCAGCTGTACAGTCCAAATCGTCTCATATCCACTCGACTTACTCAGATGGCATGTTGAAACTCATATTTGTTCAATAACTCGGGCCTAAACACAGTATATACCTCATCTATGTAGTACTACATACTTACTCTCTAACAAATAATCCAGCCATCCCCATCCCAGTCCCAATGCACATGCTCACAACTCCGGTCTGCAGGCCCTGTCGTTGCATCTCCGGGAGCAAATCTGCTACCATCCTTGCCCCAGTAGCACCGAGCGGGTGTCCCAGTGCAATAGCCCCACCGTTCGGGTTCACCTTCCCATCCTCATACTTCTTCTCTAGGCCAAGCTCCCTCACGCAATGAATTGCTTGGCTGGCAAACGCCTCGTTGATCTCCCACAACCCAACGTCGTCGGTATTTAATCCCGTTTGTGCGAGGAGCTTCGGAATAGCAATTGCTGGGCCAATGCCCATTTCGTCGGGTTTGCAGCCGACTATCGAGCTCCCAGCCCACTTTCCAATGATGGAGCCAGAAAGCCCAAGAGCAGTAGCCGTAGAGCGGCGCATCATCAGTGTTGCAGCTGCACCATCTGAGATTTGAGACGAATTTCCTGCCGTAGACGTGCCATCTGCCTTGAAGGCTGGTTTTAGCTTTGTCATGCCCTCTAGACTCGCATTCGCCCTGATACCATCATCCTTCGTGACAGTGATCGTCTGTTCCTCTCCAATCTTGTTGCCCTGCTTGTCCACCTCTTGAAAGCGGGTAGTAACAGGCACAGTCTGCCCATCAAGCTTCCCTGCTTCCTGCGCCGCCAGTGCCCGTCGATGGGATTCCACTGCCAACGCGTCCTGGTCGGCACGACTGACACCATATCGCTCTGCGACGTTCTCAGATGTAAGGCCCATAGGCATAATGCAGTCTTTTGCATCCTTTTGATCGGTTTCACGCAGCTGTGGCCACAGATCCTCTGGAATGGCACGGCTCCCATAGTTCCTCGTCATGCTCTCCATCCCTCCTCCAATGGCCACATCCGTCATCCCACTCTGTATACCTTGGGCAGCGGTTGTAATTGCCGTCAGGCCTGAGGCGCAGGCGCGGTTAACGGTGTAGAAACTAGTCGAAGTAGGGTACCCAGAAGCGTTCATGGCCATGCGGCCGGCTTTGGAGCCACCAAGTTCGCTGAGGACAGTGCCGACAGCAACATCATTGATGAGTGCAGGGTCGAGATTCGGGTTCGCGGCAAGGGTAGCACGCAGCACAGCGGAGAGTAATTCTTCGGGGTATGCATCTTTGAAGGCACCGCGGTTAGAGCGGGTGATGGATGTTCGTAGAGAGGAGAGTATCACAATGTCGTCTGCGTTCTTGGCCAAGATGCTCTTGAGGCCTTTCCTTGCGATTGTGGACATCTTGCTGGTATGTGGGCTTTGAGAAGGGAACAATAATAAAAGATTGTAGGGTCACAAATGAAATACTACTTCCCTATATATATAATTCCCGAGGAAAGGAGCCCCATTGGGGTTGGCCTACTACTCTCGTTCTCTCGTCTCAATAGTGGCAGCCCATGGACTGGATCGTCGGCAAGGCTATCGGTACTCCCCTGTATACCGGCAAAAGAGTTACCCGCAGTCACATGACCACGTGAGGTTGGACAATATTATAACTATATATATGGGAGAAGTACGAAAGCAGTTGATCGCATATAACTGATGATAATGGACGTATTTGTACATCTACATTTCGCTAGCCTACAATAATATACACCATCCCCAGCCCCCAGATCTAGTTTCCACTGTGTCCCAGAACGGGAAGGCCTCTTGCCTCCAGCTCTTTCTCAATAACCTTCCATCTTCCAACTGACTTCTCCTTGTCAACCGGGGTCACCCTCCTTGAGTGGATCTTGACGTTGGGCAGATCAAATAGAGCGTCTCTCTGTGCAAGGGCTTCGATGACCTTCTTTGGCTTAGGTGGTGTGGCCATGAATCCCAGAAGATCCGATGCGTTCTTGGCTGCATTGATGTTTGAATCAGACAGGCGCACTCCGGTCAGCTGCAGCAAGCGCTTGACAACCTTATTATTTGTTAGTATATGTGTTAACAGGAATACAAATGGCATAAATGACTCACGGCGAACTTGACCTCTGGGTCATTGAGGGAGATGCCGAGCCACGTTGGATCCCAACTCTCAACTGCACTTTGTACGCGCGATTGGTGCAGAGGGTCAACCGGGGACCTATCTGCAGCCACATCCACCTCTGACTCTGTTGGGTCAGCCTTAACGGCAGTCTCGTCCGCGACGACTGTCTCGTCGATAGGCTGCTGCACCCGCGGCGCCAGAGAGTCCGAAATATCCTGCAAACCAACGTTTTGTGGGAGGCTCAGCTGTGCTCCTCCATCTACCATGGCAATCTGCACTTCGGTCGTGAGGTCGGGTCCAACATCGGAATTGGCGAGTTTGGACAATGGTTGATCGGCGTCACGGAGAGCAAAGACTTCGACAACGGCACGATGGAGGGCCGCAGTCAGCTCGTACGGGTCCGTAACCTTCTGCTGCGGAATATATCCATCGTAATTGGGTTCCTGCCTCCCACTCCACCAGACTCCTCTCCCTCCCACCTCTTCTAATCCAGACCAGTTATCGGCCGGTTCGTATGCGGACATATCCCAATCCTCGGCGGGTGTCGTTGAAGACTCTTCGACGGCAGTCTCTCCTTTCTTTGCTTTTCTTTCAGCCTCGTAGATTTCTGCCGCACCAGGTCCTCCGTAAGGATCTGCTGCTCCAGGCGGCTTGTCTGTCCCCCAAATCTTCTTGCGCCATTTCTCCGTGTCGATGGCTTTTAAGCTCGCGCGAGTCGAGAAGGGAGCAGCATGCTGGCGACAGGCCGCGCAAGTGAATTGTGTCGAAGACTGTGTTGCCAGGATACGCCCGATGGCTCGTTCAGCTCGTACTACCCGTCGCATTGTGTGTTGTGTACGTTTGGGTGAGAATGGCAGTGTTCGAACCAATTTATTTTATTTCACCCCGGAACGCCCGCCCATGAAGTTTTGGCCAACAACGGCTAGATGGCAATGCTCTTGGCGCTAGTCCACTTCGGGAGCATCGCGATTATCCCAGGTTGTAGCCTTGGTAGCATATGATACGCTTCATCATTCAATGCGTCTTTCGAATATCGCAGGAACAAGAAAATTATAACGTTTTAGTTATAGAGAAGCTTATAATCACTTATCTAACGATTACTGTGCACTACTTGTTACCCACAGAACCCGGCGACCTTCTACAGCATACAACGCACGCTTCAAGCCGGTGCGATGCAGTTCCAAACTCTCCTCGCGGCGTGCTTCGCCCTTTTCATCACAGTTTCTTGCGCCTGTAAGTATATTTTCTCGTGGAGATCTCTGGTTATATAATTACAATCGCTGATTGACCCTCCAGCCCCACCTTCCTTCTGCAAATGCACCTGCTTCACAAACAGCACCATTATCGAACTTACGCCGAAAACCACCTCGCAGAAGTCATCGAACCTCCTCAGCCGATTCCCACCCGACCCGCCGGCATCCCTAGAGCGCCGTGCTGCCTCCTCTGCAGATTGCAGCCAATGTAATCGCGCTTTCTGTATCGCGCAGAACCTACCGATATGCAAGAATGCCGAGGAGAAGGACATATTTACAACTTGCTTCCAGAGGGATAGCAGGAAGGACCAGATTATTGTTCTATTGTTTATTTGCACGACATTAGGACTTCTCGGCTGGGCTGCTGGATCGAAAGTGTTGGAGAAGAGGAGGACAGGGGGCGCTCTCCTGTTCAGGCGCGGCGGATCAACGCAGGACGACCAAGGGGCCTACGCACCGGTAAATAGCGAGTAATTCGATTTAAGACGCTATTCAACAAAACGTGAATAGTCGAGTCGTTGGCGCGATGCACACCAATATACACAAGCCAAAATAAACATAAACGGCTACCTCCGGTGGGGCATGGGAAGACCTTGGGTGTCAGTCGGCCGAAGTACAAAGCTCTTCGTGGCAGGCCAAGAAGTGAGAGGGATTGTCGGCCTGGTCAGGTGAAGTCAACCCTCTAACTTGGAAATTGCCGGGGCCCGAGATGCCAGAAGGGATATGTGGCATTCATATTGCGGGCGGATCGGAGCCTCTTATCAAATGTATCACAATGGTCAAACAAATTTCGCATAGTAAATGTCACGGCAGAAATATCCCCAGTCTAAAGCATCGTTTTCTGCTTTTTTTGCACGAGTGGTAACGCTAACAACAAGACCTTTCGGAGCTGCTTTTATTGCGCAGCAGAGTTGAGCTTCCTTCTCGCCCTCACGGCCTCGGCCAGATCCTCCAGTGTCGCGACAGTGGACTCCCAGTCGATGCAAGCGTCGGTAATGGAGACACCCTTCTTCAATCCAGCCGGGCCCTCGGCAGGGACCTTTTGGTTACCCTCGTTGATGTTCGACTCGATCATAGCACCAATGATCGACGTCTCGCCAGCGCGAAGCTGGTCGCCAATGGACTTCGCGACACCCGGTTGGTTACGGTGATCCTTGTTGGAGTTGCCTAAAGCATTTTAGTACAGGTCATTGAATTTGATGGGCGTGCATACCGTGCGAGCAATCGATCATGATAGCTTGCTTCTGTCCCTTCTTGGAAAGGCTCTCTTTGGTCAACTTGACGTTTTCGGCATCGAAGTTGGTACCTCTGGTGCCGCCGCGGAGGATGATGAATCCGTGCTGGTTTCCGGCAGTTCTGGTGATAGCAGCAAGACCTTGCTTTGTGACACCCATGAAGTGGTGCTTGGCAGCGGCGGATCCGATGGCGTCGATGGCAACGGTCAAGCTGCCATCCGTGCCGTTCTTGAAGCCAACTGGGAAAGAAAGGCCAGACGCAAGCTCGCGATGCAGTTGAGACTCTGTTGTGCGCGCCCCGATAGCTCCAAGGGAAATCAGGTCGGCGAGGAATTGTGGGGAGATGGTGTCGAGCATTTCGCTGGCAATCGGCATGCCAGACGATGTGAGGTCGCAGAAGAGTTGGCGCGATACACGGAGTCCCTTGTTGATCTTGAAAGTCTCGTCGATATCTGGATCATTGATCAACCCCTTCCAGCCAACAGTCGTGCGCGGCTTCTCGAGGTAAGCGCGCATGATAATGCAGAGATCGCCGGATAGCTTGTCGGAGAGAGTCTTGAGACGCTGGCAGTACTCGACAGCAGTGGCGGGATCGTGGATGGAGCATGGGCCGCAGATGACGAGAAGACGGTCTGATGTGCCCATGATGATATCAACAGCATCTTTGCGACCTTTGATGACAGTCTGGAGGGCAGATTTGGTGATGGGGATCTCTGAGATCAGTAACTCTGGCTGGATCAGAGGATCTTGGCCAAGGACTGAGGTTGAAATTAGCTTTAGCAACATAGCGATAGGCTTTAATGGGAAACTTGCCGCGAGTGTCATCGCTGACCTCATGTTCGGGAGAAGACATGGCTGGTATAAGAGGCGTGCAACAACGAGTTGTGTGGTTGTAATTTTTAATGGTGTATTCAAAAGCGAGGATGAAGTAAAGTAGCCCACCAAGAGGTATGTATCGGCAAACGACCAATTGTTGTTGTCCTTTGGTTACAACAATCACAACGTCTGGATCAAAAATGACCGATGTTCTAAAATTATCTTAGATAATGTATGTAGCAATATGAAGTGTTCTTTTTGCAACCCGGGGTCAAGTCCGGAATGTTCCCAGCCTATGACTCTAGCACATCGTAACACCATATACCCCCACCAAACATGTGCTCGGAGCAAATTCGGTGCGGGCAAATTCTTTTTCGCATTCGTCTCACCGCCTAGGTTTTAGCCGTATATCGGGGTTCACAGGGTGGCTTACATAAGCGAGGCTGAAGGCGCCAGGAACAACTAGGCGGAGAGACATATCTCCGCGACATACCCGCCTGGATGATGAACGCTTCCCGATATCCAAAACACGAACCATATGTGGATGAGGCAAAAGTGAAACCGACCGCCCATCTTACTTCCAATCAATTGCCTGCTTTCTCCAGCGACGACGAGAAGATTTGCCTGCTTGAGACTGCGACACAGGACGGAGAAAGGGTTGACCAGTTGCCATTCCCCCGCCAGTGGCCATTCCCCCGATCAAACAGGTGCACCGCAGTGTCTAAACCTCCCTGCGTCGCCCTCTCAACACGACCATATACCCCAACATTCAAACATCACAAGCACTCTGGGTTAATTGCCGGTGCAACCGGAACTCTCGATGTATTCTACTGCAAATATCCCAAATTCTAGAAAACGAAGCCGGCAGGATGATGATGATGCCACGCTTCACGGCTTCAGCGAGCATCGGCGTATCCTCAAGGCGCGCGATAACAGCAAACGATCCTCTATGGCCTCAGAGCTCATCACCCAGAACCAGATCACCTCATCTCTGGCCATCCGGCCGCTGACCAACTCTCCTCCTCGACCTCGGAGTAATGCCATGTCTCAACCAAGAGGGGCTGAGATTACTCCGAACGGTTCGGATAGCGAAGACCGCCCAAATGTTGGATGGGCCAACCCATACCACGCTTCGACAGCTGCTCAGAACCATTATGGTCAGGTCCTACCCCAAGAAGCTTCACTTTCCGGTTGGCATAACAGCCTCCAGGCAGCCTCGGAAGGATCGCAAGGACATGATTCCATGGATATCGACGAGGATATGGATGATACCCCACAACTATTGCAACCTTCTCACATGGACCCCTCTATTAGACATGCTGGTCGCATCCCAACGCCTATTACTGGCCACTTTTCATCACATGCCAGAACGAGCAATCGTGGCCTACCCATCGAGGAAGCGACCAGCCGACTGAAATATGACCGTCGCCTTCCCAGTCCCATCAGCGAGGATGAATCCAGTCACAAGATCCAAGCTGGCTCTATGGCAGATACGCCGATGGATATCGAAACACAAATGTCACGAAAAGAGGGCCTAAAGTATGCCTCAAGTAAGCTTGGTGTCAGGAATATGGGACATGTACCAACTGGGATGGGCGATGGCTTCGGGAGCAATGCTAAGAAATTAAGCATGGGATACAAGAGTGACTGCGAAAAGTGCCAGCAGAGGCTTCCAGGTCATTATATGCATCTTGTTGCATAAATTACAACAGGCCGGCCGGCCACCAGCTTGCTGGGTATCTTTCATTGGCGCATCAACGAGGGGTGCTTGTAGCAAACAATACCTACACTTGCGAGGCGTTAATGGGCTTGGGAATTTCAGCGGTAGCGGCTACAAAGCAGCCCAAACATTTCAGAACGCGTGTGGTCGTTCAGAACCAGCGTCATAGGTGCAGAGTCACAGGACTACCATTCAGTCATAGCGTGCGTGCAATAATACACTTTTCAATAATTTTGATCTACAGTAAAGCAGGGTGTCCATAATTTAAGTAGTACACGCTCAGCGCAATATAGTACCACTGGCAGAAGCATTCCTATATTGGTAGAGCAGTCAACATTTGCCATAGTCACGTGATGTCAACAGAGGCTGTGATCTAAAAATAAACAGGATCCGCATGCATCTGGCCCAAAGCTAAATACAGATTTCCATTTCAATACGAGGTTCCATGTTCTTTACAGCGAGAGCGCTCTCTAACTCTGCCAATTCTCTTCTTGTCGCCCATCGCTATTTCGATTGTATTATTTACGACACAGTTCTGCCTTCACTCGCTCGGCGACTCTCACCCTACATTCTCTCAACAGCGCACAGCGTGGGACAGGGGTAAACACATCTCGGTTTGACAACAAATTCGAACCGCGATATCCGACTGCCACTATATTCTCCGCGGGATACTCTCTACACCTATAATTGTTGCTTGAGGGGACATATTCAGATAGGAACCAGTGGCAATAGCCCTGCCTAACTTGGGGAACGGTTGTTTTGATTCTTACCAGCCTTCAAAATGAGGTCAACATCGTCATTTCTCATCTATGCGACCTTCATTGTACTACTCTCGACGTTTACTGCAGCATGGCCATGGCCAAGCTTTTTTCCTGAGATTGATTCTCTTATCGTTCGCGCCAATGATGACCGTACGTTGTCCTTGTCCGTTTGTTGGTCTGGAAGATACTAACCAAATCCCAGAGTCGAACACGGAAACCACCACCCAAACCAATAGCAAGCAATCATCCACCAGTGTCAAAGATGAATCAACTACTGCTTCTGGAACAAAAACAAAGGAATCTTCGTCCTCCAAACCTACCAAATCCGCCACCCATACGTCCTATGACAACCGAAAGCCAGCTGGGGGTGTAACTGTTGTCAGTCCAGTAGCGACAGCCGGCTTGCCTATCTTTAAGATTGGTGACAAAGCCACTTTTGGCTTTAACTTCACCGATTTATTGGCAACTCCCACGGCGCTGAACATCATGGCCACATGTACACTGAATCAAGCAATGTACACGATTGCCATGAACCAAACTATCAACTCGACTGCTACGACACAACAGGCTGTGTGGGATTCCAACGGATATGAGACCAGCAGTGCACCTTTAGTGGTAGCAACATACACCTTGATTATCTATGACTCTGATGGAAGCGAGACTGATGCCCCCGAACCTGGGTATCTAGGCGCCTCTAAAAACTTCCAATTTGGAATGTATAATCGCCAGGATTATTCAGATGATTCAGGGCCCGTACCATGCATATCGTGCAGCGGTGCATTTGGCTCATTAGAGCGCAACGCACTCGGTTTTGCGTTTGGGATGAGCATCGTCACAGTGTTGACTTTCACGTGGTTCGTTAATGGGCTGGATGTTATTTGGTAGCGCATTTACATATTTGGTAAAGTTCAGGAATATAAGAGGGGAAGTTGGCATAATAATCGCAGAGTCGGTTGGGAGGTATGGACTTGTTTTATCTGTTTTAGCAGGGTATTAATGAGGCAAAGGAACCTGGAGGGTTGCGGAGTTCAGTGTTGTGATTTTGGTTAGCATAGATAGCGCAGCGAGCAGATATTTAATGAATTAATCCAAGCAGATATTACATCACTGTATCCCTGTTATCTACGATGTCTATCCCAGGGTATATCCACCTCTCAGTTTCCCATCCCATTTAGGGAACACGCTATATCAACTTTAAGCTGAATCCACCGCCTTTCTCTTCCTCTTCCCGGCCTGCAAATATCCCACTGAAATCAATACTCTGTAGGCCGGGAGCATCGCCGCGAATAGGAGCATTGGGTGTGTGCCGCCTCCTTTTCTCCAGTCCGGCTTTGGAAGGAAAGGTCGGAAACATTGCCGTGCTCTTCATCTTTGGATCCTCCTTAAAATATTGGGAGTCCAGCACTTCCTGTGCAGATGGACGACCTGCTGGGTTCAGGCTCAGCAGGCTTGACAATAAGTTGCTGCCTGCCGTAGTGAGAAATGGGAATTTACTCCTTATAACTGAGCCATGCGTGGCTGGGTTCTTTGGTAGACGCAAACTCCTCGCGTTCGGTAGGCGGCGAAAGCCAGGCCATGACTCCTCCGTCGGGATGCCACAGAGCTCGAAGATCCTTGACAGCTCGTCGACTTCGTTCTTTCCTTGCAGCAGCGGCTCGCGTGTGAGGAGCTCACCAAATATGCATCCAACAGACCACATATCCACATCTGTGCCGTACTTGTCTGCACCGAGTAATAGCTCGGGGGCTCGGTACCAGAGGGTGACGACAAGCTGGGTAAGTTTCGGGCTGGGGTCGCCATAGTACCGCGCCATGCCAAAATCTGCGATCTTGAGGATGCCTCGGTTGTTGAGGAGAAGGTTGGAGGTTTTGAGATCGCGGTGGAGAATCCAGTTTGAGTGAAGGTATGCGACTCCCGACACCAGTTGGTGGAAGAGGGTCTTGGTTTCAGAGGGGAGGAATGGCTCTGAGAGGTCTTCGAGGAGGGTTTTAAGATCGTGTTCGAGAAAGTCCAGGACAAGGAAGATGCTGTTTCTTGTTAGTGTCAGTATACAGGTGGGAGATCTGGATATATACTTCTCAATCTTGCTGGTATCCTCGCCAACCACTATCTCTTGTAGGTGCACAATGTTAGGGTGTGAGCAGTCCATCAGTGTTTGGATCTCTCGCAGCCCAGTGACTGGCACACCATCTTGTGCGTTCTCCATTTTAAGTCTCTTTAATGCCACAACCTTTCCCGTGATTGAGTCTTTTGCCCGCGATACCCATCCGTATGCTCCCTCCTCAATGTCGTTGAGCTTCTCGAAATCCTCGACGCTGCGACATTTCTTCCACTCAGAACCAGGAAACCTCAATAATTTCGCCTGCCCGTTCTTTGTCTGCCCTGGTGGCTCTGGAGATAATCTTCGCCTCTTTGCTGGCCGGTTCGCCAGTTCGGTATGCTCTGGTTGTGTCTCTTGGGCGCGCAGTGCTTCGAGCCGTTGTTGTTCAGCGGCAGCTACAGCAACTTCGTCAGCCTTGCGCTGCTTCTCGGCCTTTGCCCGCTTCTTTTCTTCCTTTTCGCGTTTGCGCTGCGTCTCCAGAGCAGCGTCTTCCTCATCGTCCGCCCAGCGGGATTTTGTTGGTCCTGCCATCTATGTCGGTGGGCGATTTGTCGTTGAAGCTGTTGCGGGTCAGGTCTGTCGCGAGATAAACTTTGGGTGGAGCTGGTGGGTGATAGCTTATCGCAAAAATACCCAAGCACTTACCGCAGCCCCCGACAACGACAGCCTTTCCCGCGATGTGAGGTTGGAGAGTAATAACATGAGATCCAATGTTTTATTAGCGACAAGGACCTGCATGCGGCAGGTCCAGAGGAGTAGGATTTCACCGGCGCAACTGGCATTGTCCTCGAGGCGATGGATGTCGTCTGGCGAGGACCGGAAATGGTCAACACCTCTGGCAAAACAGCTCTCAGAAGCTATCACAGTAAGAGCAATCCATTCAAACTCATTGCAGGCTGACAGATTTATAGGCTACTGGGCCAGTACCATTGGCAAGCTTCATGCGAATGTGTTTGACTGCGGACCTTGGTGGCTATTACATGTCGAAACAAGAGGGTCGCGATCCATTCGGTCAAAAGGGCGACTTTGTTACATCTCCCGAAATATCACAAGTATTTGGCGAGCTTATTGGCATATGGTTTGTGGCGGAGTGGATGGCACAGGGAAAGAAGAGCACCGGCGTAGAGCTCGTTGAAATTGGCCCAGGAAGAGGGACCTTGATGGATGATATGCTTCGTGTCAGTATTGCCGGATATTCGCCCTGCAAAACTAACTTTCTATAGACTATTCAAAACTTCAAGCCGATGGTTTCTGCTATTGAGGCCGTATATATGGTGGAGGCAAGCCCAGCTTTGCGGGAAACACAGAGGCAGGTCCTATGTGGAGATAATCCGATGGAGGAAAACGAAATTGGCTTCAGGAGCATGAGCAAATACTCGAACATTCCTATAATATGGACGGAGAATATTCGCTTTGTTCCATCATCTCCCTCCAAATCACCATTCATTATCGCCCATGAATTCTTCGACGCTCTTCCCATCCACGCGTTTCAATCAGTTGCTCCATCCGAAACCGTGCAAACTAAGATTAAGACTCCTACGGGCGTTCATGACCTTGCGCCTGAGGTTGCCAAAAGTTCGGCGGCAAAAGAACCTCAATGGCGTGAATTGGTGGTTTCTCCTGCGCCTCCAAATTCGACCCATGAAGACCTCGGCACGCCCAAATCAGAGCGAGACCTCTATCCGCCCCCAGAGTTCGAGCTTACCCTTGCTAAGGCTTCTACACCACATAGTTTGTATCTTCCAGAGATATCGGATCGGTACAAGGCTCTCAGGAAGACTCCAGACTCACTGATAGAGATTTCACCGGAGTCCCAGGCCTACGTAGAACAGATCGCCAAACGGATAGGGGGTTCGGCCGCCGAGCCGAAAGCCGAACCATCTGGTGCTGCATTGATCTTGGATTATGGTACGGCAGATACCATACCGATCAATTCTTTGCGAGGAATCAAAGCTCACCAACGCGTATCCCCTCTGAGCTCGCCTGGTCTAGTCGATCTCTCTGCAGACGTTGATTTCATGGCCCTAGCCGAGGCAGCACTAAAGGCTTCTCTTGGGGTTGAAGTGTATGGCCCCGTTGAGCAGGGCTTTTTCCTTCTCGGGATGGGCATCAAGGAGAGGGCCGAAATGTTGCTGAAAGGTAGCAACCTTGATGAAGGAAAGAAGCAACGAGTAGATGGCGCCTGGAAACGCCTTATCGACCGGGGCCCAAGCGGTATGGGAAAGGTGTACAAGGCCATGGCTATTGTTCCAGAGACGGGTGGAAAACGCCCTCCAGTTGGATTCGGCGGGGGGATATCACCATGATTGGTCATTGTGTACTGTATGATAAGTGTCATGTACAATATATTATGATGTCTGATACCCATTTGTAAGGGAGACTGGAATGGTGCTATGTACTAACGTTAACTGTCTCGATGTCCAGATGCAAATCCTGGGGATGAGATGGTTTACTCTTAGTTCATTTTACCAGGATCGAAATTGGCATCTAACTCTCAATTATATGTTCGGTTCAACTGAATACCTAATAGCACCAACCATGCTCATTCAGCAATGAATTTACAGTGAGTATGTCATTTTATTCAAATGTACAAACTAAAAAGCTAGCTAGTATGGTCATATTCATTTGCGACGACGAGCAGTATACTCAAGCAAACCCGAAATCAACAAGTTAATAAAGTGCAAATACATGGATTTCGAAATGGGTATTCCGACGCTTTTGGTGCCAAATATTTACACATCCATTTGCAACGCGGACGCCAACACCCTGTCGCACCTACTTCTCATTGCTGGACACAACACGGGCTAGCAGAAACACCGTGGACAGTTTTACATGCAACTGTTGCGCTTTTGATAACATATTTCCAGACTCTTGGGTGTGTGCTTGACTTTGATGTCATCCGAAGAGACAGCCGCATCACCGGCAGTGATAGCCAGCTGCGCAGGAGGGGGACCTCTCAAATCCCTGGTTTCAACTAATACTGTCTTCAAAATCCAACCGACTGCCACGAGAACTTACTATAGGGATCTTGTAGTAACAGATACGGAAATTGGCGGCACCAGGCTTTTTACGTCAACTGTCATACAGACTGTACGGCTCGCGTCAATTCCTACGGAGACACGGTTTGAGCCAGTTACCTATACAACATGCATAGGTGCAACCCTGGCGGCTCCTTCGATCCAGTCTTCAACGCTTTCACGACCAACTGAGGCGGCAACCTCTCCGGTAACCAATCCTAATTCGCAGCCGATCGCCAGTGGCCATAAAAGTCTACTCATCACTACCACAATTGGGAGCATCAGTGTCGTCTTCATCATAGCAATTTCTTTGGGAATTTGGATGTGGCGCCGCAGTCGAAAGAGAAAATTGAAGCTTTCATCCCGCAATGAGCTTATAGAGGCAGCAAGCTTCCCATACTCACCTGGTCGAAAGCACAGGAAGTATTCCGTTCGCACTACCATAAATGACGCAGCGTCAACCAATCCGACTCGGGTAGATTATGTTGGTCTGATGCCCTCCGTCTCTCAGAGGAACCTTGTTGGGCATGCCACAGATGCTCAAAGTGCCGTCGATACAGACTGGTCGAATGCTCGGCGTTCATCGATAGCTCTTCCACCAAAACGTGGCATCACTAGCCACTATCTGATGCGGAACCGGGCCACTACACGACCATCCCAAGGTCGACCTCCATATACTTCCAATTACAACGCATCTTTCTCTCTGGGTGGCTCGGAGATTGCATCACAAATTCCCACAGCTGAGAGTTACACATCACGGGGTACGAGTGCATTTTTGCAGCCAACAGAGAGTATACAAGCCCAGAATAGGGAGTTTTCTTACGGCCCAGAGCAGGAACACATCCTATTGCCTACGGTATACTCTCCAGACTTAGTCCAATCGGCTACGCCAATTCAAGAGAGGGGCGAGGAGAGACCTCCTTCGCAGACGGATCCAGATGACCATTTCCCGCGTTCGCCTAGTCGTGAGTGGGCGTGGGCTGAAGCGTTGCGGAGACTCGAGCGTATTCATCAACGACGACCTGTTGACGTCGCACAGGATTCAACGGGCGGCAGCCTGGTTACAGCAACGCAAAATGAATTTGATCGCCACCATATTGAAGGGTCAGCGATGAGCGAGGACGGAGATTATGAAACTATTATGTATGAATCGGAGGGCGAAAGTAGGGCTCGGTCATTGAGAGGACCTGGGAGGGATAATACTGACGAGAGTGTTTTCAGCCTAGACGCGGTGGTGAGGAGAATCGCCAACGAACCACCCAGAGAAAGGGGTAGGAGGTAAACTTCAGGAGCCATCAAATAACGGCGCAGAGGATATTAAGGCTAGGGTATGACCCATAGCTCAATGCATAGAATTTTTGGGACTTTGCATCACCCGCAGAGTTTGGATGGTAGTATTTCTTACTACTTCCACATATGGAGTTGTTTGAAATATGGTTGGACTGAAAGTCAGGAGGCTAAGGCTTATCAACCTAATACATCATCATCTTCAAGTATTTTATTCCTATTTGCCCTACGAGAACGGGAACACTCCCAATATAAATATCTACGTCAAAAATATACTGTTGAGAATACCCAACGATCTCTTAATAAAATACCAATTTATATAAATTATTTTATACGAGGCCTGCAAAATTTATTTTTCTACTTTATATAAATACAATACAGCGAGAACATGTGAGAATTTAGGATTTCGTCAAATAATTTTAACATCCAAACAACTACAGTGCTTAAATGATCGTTTCTTCCTATATTTGGTTACTTAATTCAATGTTTGAATGAGGTTGTCAACGTTTCCCCTGCCGACCACAAATATACTGCCGGGATGTACCGCCAATTGTCAAGTGTCACCAGCGAAAGGCAGGGCGACCACTGTGGACAGGTAATAAATGCATTCCAAAAATTAATTTATGGATAGCATAGCTCACGTTTCATTAGACTTTGTTTCCATTTCTAACGTAGAAGCCGCCTGGATTACCTCAAAAAGACGGGAGTGCAGATCTCGGCTTATTAACCTCGGGGAGACTCCCTGAACACGCAATCACGAGCCAGGGTAGCTAGCCAACGTCGTCGGAGCGGGATAACAAGAAATATAAAGACCCCTCATTTGAATACTTCCTGGTTTGAATCTCTTCCACTTACCACTTCAAATCCCTCTAAACTCCGCACAACGCATCTAACATCGACCTTCATTATCCAACAAGTTGAACTTAACAGTTGTTAATTCCGTAGCCGAGTCTTGCCGTTTCTCAATTGAAAGTGTCGTACGCCCCTGACATCATGGGCACCCCAGCTCCATTTCAAATCAACGTCCCAGAATCCTCCATAAAGTCTCTCCACGACAAGCTAAGCCTGGCTACATTCCCAGATGAGCTCACTGACGCGAATTGGGAGCTTGGTGCCCCCCTATCGCATGTGAAGCGACTATCCGAATACTGGCTCAATGGTTTCGATTGGCGCGCACAAGAAGCCAAACTGAACCAACTCCCGCAATTCACTACTAAAATTGCTGCTGAGAGGTTCGGAGAATTGGACGTTCATTTTGTGCATCATAAGAGCAAGGTAGAAGGGGCAATTCCATTGCTATTTGTTCATGGCTGTGAGTAATGCCATACACGCCAAATTTCTGTTTGATAAATGTTAGAAATGGGCCCGGGTGGCTAGAGAGACGACTGAGAATTATATAAATGAAAACTTGAAACTAATACTTCTCAGGGCCAGGAAGCTTCATAGAAGTGACGAAGCTGCTTCCAATCCTGACGGCAGGTTCGGAGACCCAGCCAGCTTTCCACGTTGTTGCACCGTCTCTCCCAGGGTTTGGGTTCTCTGGTGGCCCCAAAGAGGTGTGTATAGCTTCAAAACCCCTCTTTTAAACTATCCTCACATTCTACAGAGAGGATTCGGTCTAAAGCAACATGCTGAAACGATGCATAAACTTATGCTTTCCCTGGGTTATGATGAATATGGTATGTTCTACTCAAGTACCCTGTATCCTAGTTAACACCGCGCAGTAACTCAGGGAGGTGACTGGGGCTCCTTCATCACCCGATCACAGGGTGTTCTATACCCTCAATCTGTCAAAGCTTCGCACCTCAACTTCTTCCCCACCGTCCCCTCCGTAACCAATGCCATTTACCACCCAATCACCACTCTCCAGGTACTGTTTAACTTCGTAACCAATTTTACGGAAGGCCGCAGGCGCCTTGCACAAACCTCCACTTTCCTTTCAGCCGGGAGCGGCTATAATGCAATCCAAAGATCGAGGCCACAAACGATCGGCTACGCCCAAGCCGATTCTCCCGTCGCCTTGCTCGCCTGGATTTACGAGAAGCTGCACGACTGGACGGACGCGTATCCCTGGACGGACGATGAGGTCCTAACTTGGGTAAGCATATATTGGTTTTCCACTGCCGGCCCGGCTGCCTCGAGCCGTATTTACCATGAGGCTACAGCAACGGATGTCAAACCAAAGAACGGGGATGTTCACCTCCTTCAGACTGTCAGAGATTATAGCTCCGGGCCGAAGTTTGGTTTGTCCCACTTTCCCAAGGAATTGATGCCGATGCCATACTCATGGGGCAGCATGGTGGGGAACGTGGTGCAGGAGGTAGAGCACGAGTCAGGTGGACACTTTGCTGCATGGGAGAAACCTGAAGAGCTTTGTGGAGATTTGAGAAAGATGTTCTCTAAAGGTGGACCATGTTATGGGATCGTCAAAGGGAAAGATGGATATGTGAGTAATGTCATTTAAGCCGCGGTGGGACCATAAGAGTGGGCTGCTTCATATGAAGTGCCGTGAAGATCGAAGTGGGTATGTAACGAGGGCTCCAGTATGCATAACCAGTTAGCACGTTATACAACAAGTCCCTATCTATGAGTAGGCTATAGCTTCGTTATGCAACGACTCGTCGACAAGACAAATCAAACTGGGCGCATGGTTGGGTCCATTATGTACTGTGGTTAGGTTATATCTAAATATTGCCTAGAACTTAAAAGCCAAGGGAGCGTTTCGTGGTGCCTGAAGCCTTGGGCGACATTAAAAGCTAGAATTATTTCTGAGACGACTGTAGCTTTGGTAGCTGTATACAAGACCACCATAACGGGAGCCCCCAGTCCACTCAACTCACCGGTTACTTCTCATTGTAGCCGGCCTGGGAGCGCCGTCGCCATACAGTTTTGCAACATGCTGTAACTAGACGTCAATTGATGGTGCTAGGTCTATTCTGCTCATATTATGAAGCTAACGGCATTGTATGTACCCCCCCAGAAGTAGCTTTTGAGCTGTGATAGGCGGGCGTTCGCGGCAAAGCTTCTCGTATAACTCCAACATATGTTTAGTATGGCGCAAGGAGGTGCAGTTGCGCGCCCAGTACACGACGAGTTATTGACGCAGCCGGAGTTGGGCCCAAGTTAGTGTCAATGCGCCGCCCGCTCCCGGAGGTTACAGCGGGTCCCACAGCTACCCATGCCGGGGATCAGTAGATCATTTATGCAGGCGCCAGACAGGGCACTTCCTGATTAGGACATGACGGCGGTTGTTATGGGAAGGGAAAGTCCACCGGCGGCACTAGAGCGACAAAACCGCCCATTGTTACTGTATTAAGCCTTGAATCTACATCAGTAGGGTTTACTGGGGGACCTGCTCTGTTGCATGGTTAGGAATGAGAAATTTCCGAGAATGATATATAGTGAGGCTGTATTGTTGGTTCTGCTGTTGGATCGTCCGTCTTGAAGTATATGTGTGTTAGTTTTGTTGGAGAAATGTGTATTGCAACAATGGGAGAAAGATATAATACGACAAACTAGAATGCTGCGCCCTGACGTGGAAGCAGCGCGGCCTCATCTTTCCAAATACAGACAGGTCGACATCATTCCCATGCATAGGCGGTGGCCCCTCCTTGTCTCTCTCCACCAGCTTCCGCTCCAGATTCGAGGATCCACTCCTTCCTTGTGGGAAATCCATTCGCCATACATTAGTGCTTCGTGCACACATACCAAACCGATACGGCATTGCTGTAGGCGGCCAATTGGACATGATTCCGTCTCTCCTTGATCTGGAACGCCCTTCGCAAATACGTACAGTGCATGTGCAGTGTGCAGTGTCACATCCGCAAAGGGCCCACGCGCGGGCATGGCCTGCATCCATCGTACGGCACGCACACTTCGCGCATTGTATGGTACTATCTCGTCGGAGAGTTGCTTCTCAATCTTCTCTCGTTGTTGGGAAAAGGTCGCAATCCTCGAGACTGGGGTGGTATCATGCGGTGGGGGTTTGTACTTGGGAACTTTAGCTAGTGAAGCAACCTAGGGGCGAGGGGTATCGCTGTGCAATTGGTATAGCGACCTAACTGGGTGCAATTATGTCTGGGATTCTCTGAGACCGCGACGATCTTGCCCCGAGTATGCCCCACCGGTTTGGGGTTGGTGTGATCGGTACTCACGTACGGCCGATTAAAACGCCGGCAGCAAGTAGGCTATGTATGTCCACATAGTACGATCTGATTCATTCTCGGAACGGCACCCGACCCCCCATGAAACACAATACGGACCTGTTAACTGTTGCCAAATGCTAATTTTGATCCTCATTCCAGCAACAGACTACCAGCCCTCACGAGGCGTCTGCTCAAAGTTCCAATGGCGGAACAGGGGGGTGGTATGTTTGGGTGTTGCTTCGGGGGTAGGCTCCGTTTCCCTTTCACCAACAGAATAATAGTGATACGTCCAGCCTGAACTGGCAATCTCAGACGAGAGCATTTGGACTAGCTTGTGGGGGTTGGGGCCGCTAATGGCAAGGCGTCCATATCCCGATATCATATTTAGTCGCTTAGCAAAATCTGATAGATATGCAAGGTCTCTCTCGTCATGAGGTATGTGACGGCGATCACTTTTTTTTGTATCCTTGGCCTGCCTTTCTGTGGCTCTTCCAACTCCGTCTCATATTGACAGACCGCTTTATGGGGAACTTCAGGCCGTGCCCCAAGACATCCACCTGTTTAGTGACTCCTTGTCGAATACCTTCCCAGCCAACCAGGCTCTTGGGAGTTGCTGTCAGTTTGAAGGCAGAGGGCCTCATTAGCTTGGACTTTCATGGGTTGTACCGAATTAATACCTTCTAATATAGGTACACCCAGTTTGAACAAGCCCCGGCAATACAGCGGATGGCGCGAGTCGTTAGCTTTAGGCGTAGTAGAATGATGTTGAAGAGGGCTGGCCCAGGCTAGCCTTTGGCGCCTCTGATATATGTAGAACGAGGTTTCCGTTTGGAGTTTTCCCGTTTGTTGATAAATTTGTACGACTTTTGCCGGCGAGTTAAGCTTTGACTATATGCATCATTGATTTCGTTCGTTGATTGATATTCAATATGTCGATGGCACCGCCTGGCACGTCAACGGGGAGATTTCATATCATCCTCGGATATGTGAGTTTGACTACCTGCATGCCGGGGTTGCAAACCAACACCCAAGATTTCCTACTGATCAAGTCGTCAAGATCCCTCGCAAAAGAACTTGGCAAGAATTGAAGGATTTTGTACATCAGGCTGGCTTTCAAGTCGCACACGTCCAGATCCATGCGGGCCTGCACTCAGGCTGGATCTGTGTTGACGGCGAGGACAACTTCTGGAGGCTCGGAGGTATGGGCTGCAACCTATCTGCGGCAGGCTACGTGTCTAACTGTAACAGAATGGCTTAAACAGGCCGAGTGGGATGGCAATCGATTCCAAGTGGACATGAGAAATTACGACCAAGAAACGCCTCTAGGTCCCTCGTCATACATCCCTCTGGAAAGCCCGCGATCTGCTAGGAGCTCTTATTCAGTGTCGTCTATTGCTCCCACGACTAGTAGCATGAACGAAAATTCTCAGTATTCCTATTCATATAAGCCGATAATGCAGATTGCCACAACACAGGCATACTCTTGTGGGCCAAACGCTCTCGGATACTCTGTGACGAGCCCACAGCAATACTCGTTTGGAGGACCGGTAAGATTCCTCTCACTTTCTGACTCTTTTTCTAAACTGAACCAGGTTTCGCCCACTTACACGACACCTTTTGTGCAACCATTGATGTATGGCCAAGGTGGCATCCAACAGCCCAACGCCACGCCCACATATCAATATGCATATGCGCCGTACCCGGCCGCGACGAGTGCCCTCGCATCACCATCCTTCTCGCAACCAGTAGGCCCCCCCTCACCACCGACAACAATTCGCCTGGAGAATCGGCGTTTGCATCTCACGCGCACTAGTGGCGCCTCGAGTGAGAAAGAAATCCGCAAGCGCGTGCTAGCTGCCTGCCCGGCACACACGACAAATCCGATAGAGGCAATTGAGATACCGACACATGCTGATGGGCGGCAGAGGGGCCATGCGCTGATTCTTCTGCAGACGGAGGAGCAGGCGCGCTGCGTGCGGGAGCGGCTGGATGGGATGAGCGTGAAGGGCTCCGACGGAAGGAAACATGCATTAAAGGTCAAATTTGCTCAAGAAGGTGCACCTGAGAGAGCAGACGAATTGGCTGTGAAGATGGCGGGACTGGGTATGGCTGGCCAAGGTGGCGCCGAGAACGAAATAGGATCGCCACAAGGTGTTGGGGCAAATGAAAAAAGGATCATCGAGACAGGAGAAATGTCACCGCCCGAAGAGACTGCCTTTGAGAGGGAGAGGCGGAGAAGTAGCCTTCCGATTGCCAACGGAAGCAGTTTGGTGCTGCCTGGGGCAGCAGGGCTGTCCGGGGTTGCTGTTGTGAAAGATAGGTCGGAACATCGTGAAGCAGCGCGAAAGAACGAGAACAAGGTAGAGGACGAGAAACATCACCACAAAGATAAAGAGAGAGGCCAAGAAAGAAAGCACCAAGTTTCATTGAGTACAAAGGGTACAGGAAAAAACAAGAAAAAGTGAAGGGAATCATAATGCTGACGAAATATTTAGTGACCGAAGTAATTAGTTAGAAGGATATATAGGTCAGGCCCTTATAATATATTTACTATTACCACTTGTCCTACGCCTTATCCAACCGGAATACGAATACAGTAAATATACCCATCTTAACGATGACTGACTGGTTGGGTGCTTAATGTTACGAAACAAGACAACAAGATCTACTTGAAACACAGCAAGATAAAACAGACATATATCTTGCACAGTGAGGCAACAGATCTGATTCCGGCGTCTATTTGACCTCAGAGCTCATCGCCATGGCACCCAAAGGCCAACATGGCTCTGTATCAAAATCAGCCAAGTCTCACCCAGGGAGTAGGTTCTCTCTTAGGCAATAGTAAGCCATCTATTTAAACAGGATGAAACCTCTAATCCAGACAGGATACCGCATCAAATCATCTCTGTTTCGCCAGCCTCCTCTTGTGTCCGACAACTATGATGCCGACCCTATATTCACTACTTTATTCTCAAACCGCGAACAACTTTCAACGTCGAACCCCTCAGATCCACTTCAGAGCAACTCTACCCACCTCAGCTCAGACTCCAGTATCAGTTTTCGACGCGAACGCCTAGGCCTCTACGTCGAAAGTTATGTTCCACCACCCGAGCCACAATATAAGGGCCTCCAGGCCGCCCACAAGGAGCCACAGCCAAAGCCTGAACCCCCAAAAGCTGACTGGGGAGCATGGAGTGTCCCAGAACCAAAGACAAACAATGAAGCTGAAAATACGGGGCCAGCGCTATGGGGGGGAGCACCTGTTGGCGATAACAGTGTACAATGGGCACCAACCAGTGGAAAGGGGAGGAATAAGAAGAGGAACAAAGCCAGAGGGTTAGGCTCTCAGGGGCATTTTATGGAACCGCCAGTGTCGAGGATAAACTTGGACATCCAGGAGAAGGGCATCAAATGGCGGACGTCTCCTATCAATGGCGGGTTCAACACTGGACCGAAAGGCACTGTCGAAGGCTGCAAAACGGGGTTTATGCCCTGGGATACTCAGGATCCGAATCAAAATGTAGAAACGGGAATCGGCGGCGTCAATTCTCCATCTTTGGCAAGCAACGCTGGCTATGTTCATGGTCGAAACCCTCACGACAGCCAGCAACAAACTACTCCGCCACGTTCCGGCAACTATCCCTTGGGGCCGCCACGCGAACCGTTCATTATAGAAGTGAGCGATGACGAAGGAAATGAATCATCCGATGATGCTGAGGATGAGGAGCAACCGGAATGGGGCATAACAGTGTAGGATTTCCGTCTACCATACCCGCGTTGTTTTGAAACCGCTCGAACGAAACAACCAGGCTTTAATCGATTCTGAGCTATAATACAGAAGGCGAAGCAGAGCCATAGGGAGCAATGTTACCTGTCAACTCCATATAATGCAATGTGTATTCATGACAGGATGCATGTAATTCCTTTCTCTGTTCAACATGGCGCCGTTAAGCCCCCTTCCCTTCCACCCATGTCCCACTCTTGCCGCCTTCTTTCCTCACCACTCTCAACCCTTCAACCCTCATCCCTTTATCAACAGCCTTACACATATCGTACACCGTCAATGAAGCAACTGACGCCGCCGTAAGCGCTTCCATTTCCACCCCCGTCTTCCCTTCGCAGTCTACAATTGCCTTGATATCAATGCGCCCATAATCATCGTCTTTACCGACACCATCGCCAGTAGAAGACTCCCTGGGTACAAGCTCCAGGTCTAGTTGCACCCGTGTAATAAACAGTGGGTGGCATAGCGGAATCAAATCAGAAGTGCGCTTCGCGCCCATAATTCCCGCAATCCGAGCGACGCTCAACACATCGCCTTTCTTCATCTGGTTCGCCGCGATCAGCTGCGCTGCCGTTTCATTGCTAAAGTACAGCGAACAGACGGCTGTTGCTGAACGGGAGGTGGGGTCCTTTGCGGATATATCCACCATGTGGGCACTTCCTGAAGGAGTGAGATGCGTGAGCCTTGGGGGCTTGGGCGGTGACTTTGCTGATAGGCAACCCGTGGAAGAGGTCATGCGCGCAGTAAAATTATCTGCTAGTTGGCTGTATTTACCCGTTGCGCGAGGCGGCGACAATACGGGAGGTGGCTTTGGGAATCTATTCCCACTGTGGTAATGCCGGAGAAACGTTCGCGGATAGCTAGTGAGAAGGTGGAGAGGCACATGTCGACGTGTCGCAGCAGAATGAGTGACCGGCTGCATGTCGTAGAGCTTTAGACGGGTATTGACATGAGATATATTCGACTTTGCAACTGTTGGTGAATCTGCCCAATGTTAGCACCCAGTCTCACTTGTTTTCCACATTGGTCGTGAGGTCGCTTGTCTCGTGGAAAACAATCATCACGTGGAAGAGGCTGAATTGAGAGAAATGGATATATGCTACGGTAACAAAACCAAAAAAATGCTGATCCCCATATATATATATACAGTAGATGGCCAAGGGTATATGTTCATGCACCGATATTAAAACCCTGTAACCATAACCATGTTCGCCAGTCGCCGTTGATCATCCGTGAATCACTTGATCGCCAACCCGCCCCATGCATAATACAAGAAATCCTTTCACCCACCTATCAATATCATCGGCCGATTCTTCATATCCTTGAGCTCTCCCATCCCAGCATGCTTCTCTTTCTTCCCCTTAACTGCTATTCCAATGACGTCCAGTAATTTACTTTCATTATTCAGCATGCCGAGTGCGCCGTCCATTCGACCTTCTTTTCGATCCATCTCGATCTGCTTCATGGCTTCGAAAGCTTCCTCGTCTATCGGGTTCCCTAAATTGTTTTCCCTGAGGATGTCCCGTAAAGACACTTCCTCATTGCCAAACAGGCAGACCTTTAGATTCCCGTCGCTTGTGATGCGCAGCCGATTGCAAGTGCCGCAGAAATTATGCGTCATACTCGTAATAAACCCAAACTTGCCCACAAATCCAGAAACTCTGTATGTCTTGCTCGTGTCATTCTTGTGGTCCTGCACCTTCTCCACACCGGGATATTTTTCCTTTATGCGGTCCAGCATCTCTTGGAATGGCAACATCTTCCCTTCGGACCATTTATTGCCGTCGAAAGGCATATATTCGATGAAACGCACCTCGATGTCCTTCTCTCGTCCAAGTTCAACAAAATCGAGAATCTCCCGGTCGTTGAGGCCACGCATGACAACACAGTTGATCTTGAGCTTTATACCAGCACCAAGAGCGTTCATTTCAAGTATTCGGTCAATAGAGCGCTGTACTGCATCGAAGCCTTTCCGTCGTGTCATGATCTGGAACTGGTACGGATCTAGAGTGTCGAGGGATAGATTGACGCCCGTCAGACCTGCTTCCACCATTGGATCTAACTTCCTCCATAAGCTGATCCCGTTTGTTGTCAAGCATAGGTCTTTCAGCCCTTCTCTCCCAGCTCTTGCTCCTCGTAGCTGTCCAATCTGCTGCATCATAGGCACGATATCTTTCCGTACTGTTGGTTCGCCGCCTGTAAGCCGTATCTTTGTTACGCCTTGAGAAACGAAGAGTTCAGACAGCAAGACAATCTCGGGGGTGGTGAGCAGGTGTGACGGTGGCGACTGTGGGACACCCTCCTCGGGCATACAGTAGAGGCACCGGAGATTGCATTTTTCGGTAACGGAGATTCGGAGGTAGTCATGTTGGCGGTAGAAGGTATCGGTGAGGAAGGAGGAGAAGGGCGCAGCTTCCTGAATCCGTTTGAAACGTGAGGGCTTAAACTGTTGTGAAGGTGATTCTGGAGAGTCGATTGTATGGTTTGGGGTGCGTCCTGGGGTCGGTGATTCGACAACGGGCGCAGCTGGTCCTTGCCACGGGGTTGATTTGTGGTAGGAAGCTGTTGCGATGGAGTAGAGTGATGGTTGAAAATGAGGCCATCTACTCGAGCGCATCAGCGCCACCCCAGAGCGTTGAGCATATCTCTCCACGGCCATGATTCCCCAGCTTGCTTGAGGGCCAGGAATATTGCGAGCGGTCTAGGGAACAAACATTGTAAAAGCCGATTAGACCGAACGGAGCTGACGGGAAGTAATATGGTTAGAAATGTCTAAGGTGACTTATGCGTGGTGACTAAGTTGTAAAGTGAGGGGAAGATAAGTTTGGGGTATGGCGGGTTGCTCCGCGGGGTGTAGGATCCCACCGCCTTGGTGGCGGGCATCGGCCAACACCCCAGCCTATCGCGGGGTCATTGTTTATCAGCACGCCGAAATATAGCTATACTTTCTCTCGCGACTGTTGATTGCTAGCTGTCGCTGAAATGCAGTTCTCGCGGCCGCTGAAATGTAAGCATGACGTTCCACATTATATGGCAAAGGGTTAACACAATTACAGCCTCAGCGCATTGCCTTCCGAGTCCTGATGGCGCCTTTTTTGCAACGATAATCCAGGCGAAACTAGTCATTCGCACGACGCGATCCCTTCAGGCGACACGCGCCATCCCACTGCCAGCCGCTTTTTCAACGTCGATATCCAACTTTCTTTGGTCGCCTTCGTCACAGCGAATCTTGATTTCGTCTGATAACACAATCCGCGTTTTCTCTGCCGCCACCCCCCAATATTCAGCTACGATCGTATCGCCAACTTCTGAAACAACCAAGGCCGTCTACATATCGTTTGGCGCCTCCCATGATGAAGTCCTTGTTTTTTCGGACTTCGGACTGAAGCTTACAATATTCAATCTCACGACCAGCACGTCGATAGATATTCCCGGGCCCAAGTGGTTTCTTCCAGGTAATGCGGCGAAAGGCTACGGGTATCGACCCAAGACCCAACACCTCGCCCTACTATCCCGAGGGTCCGGAAAGGATGTGATCAGTCTACATTCCAAAGAAACCTACAAGGTGTTCCGATCATGGAACCCTGATACAATCGACGCGCAAGCCTTGAGTTGGAGCCCAGATGGCAAATGGCTGGCCGTGATTGAGTCAGCTGCTCAAGGGCATAGGATATTGTTCTACACGGCCGACGGGCATTTATTCAAGGCCTGGAGCGGCCCACGACCGGCCGCAGATGAGAAGGATATAGATTGCGGGGCTGGCGTAAAAGCAGTTGAATGGAGTGTTGACGGACGGCAGCTCGCAGTAGGAGACTACAGCCAAAGGGTGACTCTGCTGTCTACGTCAAACTTCTCTGAGTTAATGAGGCTTGACCATTCTACAACAATTAGGCCAGACGGCATACATATATGGCAGGAGCAATTAAAGGCCACCCCGTCTGGTCTTAACCGCTCCTACCACCTCCAGACACAAGTAATTTGTCCACCGACATCGGTTTCGTCGACACCATCACCAGAAGCCAAGTCTGGAATTGTCAGTCTCGCTATTGATGCGTCAGGCACACTCATAGCATCCCGGGTCGAGAATCTTCCAACGACGGTCTTCATCTGGGATTCGTCATCTAAAATCCTCAAAGCAGTCTTGATTCAGCATTCGCCCATTGCAAAGGTTACATGGCACCCAACAATCAATGAAGTCCTCGTAATCCGCTGCGAGGGCGACGAATCGAAAGGAGCTGCATACGTCTGGGAGCCTTCCTGGGAGGAGCCTAAAATTGTTAACTTTGGCACGCAGCTACCAGAGGGGAAAATCATGGGAAAGTCCGTAATCCGTTGGCTAAGGGCATCTGACTCAAACTATCCCGCGTTGTTCTTCAGCGATACACATGACTGTATCTTGGCTTCAATTTCGGAAGCAGGTTCTACAGACGTAGACTTACCCTGGAAAGATGCTGAAGAGAAGGCGGTGGATATATATGGGCAGCTGGAGGAGAGCCCTCTTGTTCTTGTTCCTGCTGAGAAGGGAAAGACAACGGCGAGGCAGATTATGGATAATGAGCCGACGATTACCACATTTGGGGCTCTTGGTGATGTGGACGACACATTCCATTTTAAGAGATGATGCAGGCGTTAGTACAGGGGCAATATACCACAAGCCATGAATGAACGAGGAAATTTGTTAATCGGATCAAAAATGTATGACTAGAGATTATTCACTGGGATCAGACTTTTAGCGAGGTTCAAAGGCGCTGGGGAAAATGGCATTTATAATTCTAGAAATTCTACAGACTGTCTATTAACCTATATTATATATCGCTCTACTCTAGCGCCGTGGTATATACAAGCTGCGTGAGGCGGCAACCGAAACCACAGTATGCCGTACTCGTATTCGTTGTTAAACACTTTTCTTTTCCAAAATATTTCACACAAAAGGCGAATGCCGCTTCTAACTTCAGTAGCTGCGGCGGCACGGCCATCCCATACAAATGCTTACTGGCCCTTCTTGCCCTTGGTTGCCTTGGCAGATACAGCGTTAAGTGACCTGAAGGCATTCGCGATTTGGTTGACGCTGCTCGTGAGTAGCACTATATTATATCATATCAGCACCGTTCTCTCCGCAGCATTGAAGGGGAGATACGTACCCGAAGGAATCATGATCCAGAAGAAGTTCATGAGGAAGTAGTAGCACCAGAAGTACAGGAACTCAGGGCGGCTGTAGATGACACCCTTGTAGTAGTGGTCGAACATGCTGGTGGCGTAGTATAGAATGCAGCCGTAAATCTGGCCGGTCGAGACGATGATCTGGAGGGGGTGGCGCAGGGGGTGAGAAGTTGTGATCAGGCCGGCGATAATGAAGCAGAGGGGGCCCCAGAGGAACTGCGAGGCCAGTCAGCGGTTGATGTCAGAAGCGGAAAAGGGCGTCTTACAGCAGTGATGGTCTCCATGCACAGCACGAAAGGATCAGAGGTCAGGTAACGGGAGTCGGAGAGAGAGTACTCCTTCCAGAGCTGTCCAAAGAGATCCTGCTTTGGGCCCATCAGGGTGTGGTTGACGGAAAAGTAGCCTGCGGTTGTCAATTACACTCCTCACATACGGAGAACTTGTTTCGTACCTTCGAAGAAGAGGTGAATGCATCCGGCTGCGATCGTTAGTTTGTGAGCCCCAGCATGAGAGTTGAGGGGGGCATACACAGAACGAACCACCAGATGGCGGCTTTCTCAGAGGTGCGTAGGTTGGGGTGCAGCTTATCGACGACAATCTGCGCGGTGAGCAGTACCGTCGCGCAAACACCGCCGAATGCTGCGAGGAGCACTGGAACGGACCATTCGTTCGCGAGGTATGAGGCAATCTCAACCTCAATGGGGTAGTAAGGATGGTCGGTGATGAGAGGGTTGGTGAGGTTGGAGAGGATTGCGGAAGCCATGGCTGCGACTGTGTTCTACTGTGAGAACGGCGGTCGGATGTGTTTTAGGGGTAGTGATGGTGGTAAATCAATTGTCTCTGGTTGGGTATCCTTGAAGTTATATAAGTTTCGTTGCCGCAGTTTACAATAGTCCTAATCGGGACAAGCCGGTTTTGGTATGGTCGGTGCGTATTCGGATTTTATGTCAACCGCGACTTTAATTGGTTACGTAACGCTGCAAAACACGTGATGTGGGGTTGTTTCTGTCGTATTCGCATTGCCCTGTTACCCCTTTCCTACCATAAAAACTCAGACTGGGCGTTCAAGTTTACTATTTCTATAATGAATAGTATTATCACTGGATATTTTGCTAACTGGAGAAAGTTCTATAGTGTCTATACCCTCTCTTCGTTGTCAGGCAGTGATTTGATAGATCCAGGTCCTGTAATTGTCAAATGCTGCGGTCAACACAACCAAGACATTTCAGGGCGCCCAGAGAATTCTAAGATTAGGAGATTTTGTGTACAAATGAAGCCATGGTCCACCAACGGACCCATTCTAGCTTGGCAATCCCCAGTCCCAAAAACTGAAGCCTTGCAAGCATCGTGATATCATACACTTAGACCTACAAAAAGTTGATACCGACTCCGAACTGGAGCCCCTTCCTCCCTTCTTCTCCCCTCCTGAGCACCAGCGGCAAACTGAAATTGAGCTCAAATCTAGCCGCTGGGTGCGCATAAACAATGCCAACTCCAGCCGCCAGACTGGGCAAGCCTTCTGCCAATTTTGCAACTGTCGAAGTGACGCTGTTCGATGTAGAACCCTTCGTTTGCTGCAATGCCAGAAGTCTTCCACCGTTCGCAAAGACTTGCAGCCTTAGTGGTGTGTCTTTTCCAACCCTTGGGAAGGGAAAGAGAAGGTTCACAGAACCTGCAGCAAATACGTCTCCTCCGACAGAGTCAGGCCCGTCTCTTGGACCTAAGCCACCAATTTTGAACCCACGCACATCGGTGGGGCCTCCGAGCTGGAACCTGTCGTTGATTCGGGATGCTTGTGGCTCAGAACCAGTGCCGATCGGCAACGGGTATAGTAAACCGGCGCGAAGGCCTCCAGTCAACGAGATGCCGCTATCTTCCTTTCCAGGGAGGGGGATTGCGACAGCCCCGGACGTCTCAACTTCGGACTTCCAGAATGCAACATCACCCTGCAGGGGACCCCAGCCAGCCAGCTCTGAAACCGTTCGCATGAAGTAGCCGCTTGTTGGTAGGAAAGGGTGGTTCCGTCTCTCTTTGAACCATGTGTGCGTGATACTGCTCTTGACGCTATCCCCAGCATCATTTCGTACAGAAGGAGATGCATTTGCAGCCAGGGCAGTAATCTGTCGCCATGCCCCCGTATATGCTACCTCGTGCCTGCTCTGGCCGTCGGCCCATCTGATCCTGGCGTTACCACCCTTGAGTGCCTCTTCGTGACTAGCCCAGTGCTTCTGAGTCGAGCTTGCAAAGCCATCCAGCGAGAACCGAATATCAGGATCGCTCAGGATCGGTGTGTCGAAGGTTGCGGTATATGATGACCTTGTTCTTGTGCCGGCGGAGGCATTGATATTGAGAGATTCGGCACCACCAAAGATGTTTCGCAGGAGAAGATTGCCGTATGCCGAACCCTCTGTGTTGCCAAGGTCCGTTCCGGTCTTCAGAGCAATTCTTCCTTTCTCTTTTACCGCAAGGAATATATCAATGTCGGACGTTGTAGATAGGGGGTCGGTGGAGTCAGGCTTGTCGATAAACATGGAAACACCCTCATGGTAAATGTCTGGGAAGTTAGTATTGTCTCCTACGGCGCAAAACAGAATGCTCACCAAATCTCCGCAGCTTGTCGGCACTCTTGCCCGCTAGTTGCAAGGCCTCCTGCAGCGTATACGGCCGGTCATTGTTTGCGCTCAGTATAGGTGCAAACAGCCGGTCAAGAAAGCTTTTCCGGGTATTCGTAGCTCCAATGACGCGGATGGATGATATCGTAACTGGCAGAGTAGAATTGGAGGATATCTAGTATCATGAGCTTCGTTCTTAATCCTCATTCCAACGGAGCGAACTAACCAGGTCTTGTAATCTTTGCTGTGCCTTTGCATATTGCGCCTGCACCCGTTCTTGAACCGCCTTCTCGCGCTCCTCCAGAACCTTTGGGTCAATGTCGCGATTTAGGGCCGCGAAGACCTGATTGACAAGTCAGTAAATCTAACTATGATCAGATATAGAGCTCGTCTCACCTCGCCGTCACTATCCTGATATGCCATGACTCTGTGGGATATCAACACGCAGGGTGACAGATAAATTGGAGTCAGTCGGCTTATGTAATCAGCCGAATTGGCTTCGTCTTGTGAAAGTAACGTCGAGTGGCCAGAACCGGGGACATATTTTCGACACGACAATATTTGTTGCAATAAATTTCCCTCGATTCACTCATTCTCTTCACTTCGGTAATCGCCTTCGCCCTGGTGGACCGTTCTGCGCAGAGAACATTTGCTCAGACTACGAATCAAAAACCCCACCACGTTATCGTCACCCCCTCGGCCTTAAAATGGCGAGCCGCGCAGCCAACAAACGGGTTTGCCACTCCAAGTGATTTAATGATAAAACATATGCTGACCGTTATAGTTAACCCGGGAATACAAGACGATATCCGAAAACCCGCCGCCATACGTCGTGGCGCATCCCTCCGAGTCCAATATCCTCGAGTATGTCTATGAGACTCCTCACACCACCGGACCAATCTAACATGGCGCAGATGGCACTACATAATCACCGGTCCGGAGAAGACACCTTATCATAATGGGCAATACTGGGGCACACTGATCTTCCCACCCGACTACCCCTTTGCCCCGCCTGCGATCCGTATGCACACACCGTCAGGGCGCTTCCAATCTTCTACTCGGCTATGCCTATCCATTTCCGACTTCCACCCCAAATCCTTCAATCCTGCCTGGGAAGTCTCCACAATCCTTATCGGACTCCTCTCCTTCATGACTTCGGAGGAAATGACCACCGGCTCCGTTGCCGCCACAGAAGCCGAGCGCAAATGGACCACGGCCCGAACACGCTGGTGGAACTCAACAGGCGGCGGCTCCTCTAGCCGGCTGCTCCCTGGAATGCCTGTGCCGAAGGGCAATGGCGCCATCAAGGCCGGCGATGGAGGTGCAAAGTTCAGATCCGAGTGGCCTGAGCTGGATAAGGAGAACTGGAAGTGGATGGAGGAAAACAGAATTAACCCCGCAACAGGGGACCGGATGCCGGACCCGAATGCGCCGGTGTGCTCGCCGCAGGCGGCAGCGTTTGGGCGGCGACCGAGCGGGAGCGCAGCCACGATTGGGGCCGCGGTCCATGGAGGGCAGGTGGCAAGGGAAGTGGGACAGAGCTGGATTGCGAGGAATAAGCTGTTGGTTGCTGGGGCGGTGATCTTCACATATGTGTTGATTGCGCGGCTGTTAGGGGATGGGACAGTCGATACTTAAGAGAACCGGTAGAGGCCATAATGTACTGGCGTTTTATGTAATATACGACTGGAGTTCGGCTTGTGGGAGGGAGCATAACGGGAGTCTGGCGATGGGAGGGACGATTGTGTTGTTTAGCCACGATGATACGGATAGTGGAGGTGGCAGTATTAATATGTGTACGGATTATGATGCTATGTTCACCTACGTGAACAGACAAGAAGTCCACACTAGACAGGCGTCTGACACGGACGGATGGATCAGGGCATTTGTTTGTGTACGGATTAGACTGCTTTGCTTAAATATGCGAGCAAATGGATAAGAATTCACACCAGAGAAGTTTCAGTAGTCAAAGTATGATTGGTACGTATTGATTGTATTGCGAACGTTGATCGCAGTCGTCGTTGAAAGCCATACAGTCCTCAGAGTCAAACCGCCAACCTCATTCGTCAAAACCATCAACTCATCAGCATATCATCTCGTCATCCTTCAGCCTCTCTGTTCCATCCCACCTGCATCGTAATCCCATCCGCTTTTGTCAAATTGTTCCATGGCGCAAGTGCCGCATGTTGTGAAGTGGCTGAGATTGAGGTGTGGAGGTTGGGCAGCCAGAGGGATTTATTTTCCGCACGAGGCGCAGGAGCAGCTGCTTCCACAGTTGCCTGTGGTTTTATGTGTCAGCTACGTGCTAGGTTGTCATGTTTTGTGATCTCGGGCATCATTCGATCTGGCAGCGGGGTCGTTCGGTGCGGGGTCGACTCGGATAGAGGCAGAGGTTGTGGAACTTACAGGAAGAAGAGCCGGAGCATCCGCAGTCACCCATGATGTCTGATTTGGATTTGGATTGGGGTTTTGGTTGGTTTTTTGAGTTGGTGTTTGTGAATTTGAGTGTAGGTTTTGGTTGTTGTTGGAGGTCAAGAGGCACAAAAGTATTGGGTTGTCAGGGCCTTTCTATAGTTTGAGAGCACGACCGCTTGATTGTGGTCAGGGTGTTTATTTAGCCCCCTCTAGCCAATGAGAGGTTGCGGCTGCCTCCAGTTTTGCTCATATCCGCTCACTTATTATGGTGGGGGGCGTATCAGGAGACAGCGGCAACAAGGAAGCTAGGGAAACTGCGACCCCACCTGAGGATCTGGGAGAAGATGCTTTCATGCTTTGATACCTGTAATATTTTGAGTAATAAGAGTTGCCGGTGAATATACTTTATGGAATTCGAACACTAATCGCCTACCTGCTGTGAAAACTATTTGGTTGAGGTTTTTGGCGCAGACTGTGGATGTCATACATGAATGCGCCTTTTGTGCTGCTTTTAGTCTCTAAGCGCAATGCCCCTCCTCCCACCTTGATCTCCACCACTCAGGCCTCAAGCAAGTCATGCTGCACCACCATGAAGGATGCATGAGGCGTTTCTGAACCTGTAAGCAAGGTGGCCAACGGCAGCTACCGCGCTGATCTTCTTATGTTATCCGACAGGATGTGATATCTACCGGAGGGTGTGTGGTGATACGGGATGGGCGGTGCTCAGTATGAAACCGACCTTTTTCAACCCCCCCATATGCTCTGACCCCCTCCTTACTTACGAGTACTGCAGCTGACCCTGTCGTCTAGCTGTAGTATGTTTTTAATGGCCACACAAAACGCCTACCATCCTTAGCCTGCTTCTTCTCATTCTCCTCGAACCAACTTGCGAGTGGTCTATGAATGTACGGCCAAGCTCGGCTTATCCTCCGTCATCGAATTTCAGCCAGTTAGGGCCAGCTCATGGCGGTAGATACCATGGAACACAGTGGCAGTGCATCTAACGAACCGGTCCCTCGGCTCTATCGTGTAACATGACCACGCAGCCACCAACACATGGGAGAATGTCTAACTACGGCGTGGGGTTATTCCATTTAGTGGCTCGAGTGGCACAACCCATCGCCGATTGGGCTGGATGAGGGAATGTGAAATTCCACTACAAGGCCGACGTTACGCAACTACTACAAGGCTACATGAAGCTTTACACTCCGCGCCGGGGGAGAGCGTGGAGTCTTTTTGGTAATGGCGGTACGTAAAGAGCATTCTAGGCTTCGATCGAGAGCTCACATGGGATAACCTTCCACTATTATAGTTAGGATATGGGTTGTAGGGGATCAGAAACTACGCGCTGAAAACCTTAAATTTCACACTATGTCTCGCAAGCGTTTCGGGGTCCTCGTTTCTAGCAATAGAACTATCCGTGGCTGGACTGATATGACATGACGAGTCAAGAGGAACGGATTCGCCTCATATCATCCAACGGGCTAGAGAGCTAGAATGGTCTCATTCTTGCAGATTCAAGAGGGTTTACTGCGAATATCCGGGCGATATCTCATTTGCAAGCTGCTTCTCAACTGCCCACCTTCCTCCCACATGTGCTTCCACCGGATACGCCCGCTCCCAATAGCCACATCCCGCTTCAATAAGTGGGTCACATCAAGAAACTGCTGTACAACTATACTCTGGCACAATCATATATGGAACTCGTTTGTAACAGGTCCACCAGCTTCAAGCCAACAAACATGAAAGTGTGGGAAAGCTGACAGTGTGGATGCCCGGATTTCCGCATTGGGACCCCCCGGCAGCACTGGCGTTATGACTTTCCTTTTTATCCCACGTTCCGCTTGGCATCCTATGACCACACCCCCATGAACATCCAGCGGAAGAATCGGGGCGTCAAGGTGATAGGGTGCTGATAGGGTGCCTTACTTACTAGCTGGTTGATCATGGTGGGCACACCTTTTCGAGCTGAACGGTGGTGTATATAAAGCTTGAGGCCTCCATCGATCTAGATGAGAACCCCAAAGCTCTTCGATATCAACACACACACACACACTATACAACTCAGCAAACCAACACACACCACCAAACCCCACAGACTTTTAATCGTCATCATGCCTGCTTGCTCCTGCGCCACTGCCTGTGAGTATCCTCACCCTGACCGTCCATAGACATTGAGCTGAAAATATTCAGGCTCCTGCGAGACAGGATGCAGCTGCTCCGGATGCGGATGCGCCAGCTGCTCTAAATAAGCGGCTACCTACTGCCCTCAGCTCAGCGATTCTCATTCCACGTTCCCGATCCTCGTACGGACTTATTTGGGCGGGTCGGCAATGACAATATCACAAATTAGAATTGCAACGGAGAGTTGGTGAGAGATTGGGAAGTGCCGGGGATGGATGGCTGTTTCTATTCTGATGGAGAAGGAGGATGTATGGTTGTTTTTATTTGATTTACCACAAATGAATTGGAATTACATCCCAAAGTGATAATACCTTGGTTTTCTCTGCGGGAGCCATACTAGTAGACATATGGAGTAGTATGAGACTATTCTTCGTCGCGATGCATTTGCTCCAATCATTGGCGTTCCCTGGCAACTAGCCTCGGCGATGACAAGTTCTTATCGGTGCAAATTCTTATCGATTAGGGCCAATAGGCGAGTTGGTGGGGTATCGTACCGCTCTTAAAAGTCTAATAGTGCCAAAGTCTTGGCGTTCCCGCCTTCACAAGCCACTGACGAGGAAATATTTCTGATCGAATATTCTCACGATCCCCTCAGCCAGGAGCTGCTATAACCCCCCTCCCATCACTTCCCAACTAACCGCAACGATGGCCATCGAAAAAGTCTACCTCACATACAACGAGGTAAGCCCACACACCCGTTTTTCCCCCTCCTCTTTACCCCACCATGTCGCTGACCACGTCGCCCCCGCCAGATCCACCAGCTTTGCCAGGAAGCTGCGCCCAAGATTCTCAATGAGTTCAACCCGCAACTCATGATCGCCATCGGCGGCGGCGGCTACGTGCCCGCACGCATGCTGCGCTCCTTCCTCAAGCGCTCTGGATCCCCCAACATCCCCATCCAGGCCATCGGGCTCTCGCTCTACGAGGAGCTGCCAGCGACTTCGCCCGGAGCGACTACGCCCGGAGATGTTGAGGCACCCGGCACAAAGGTGACAAGGACGCAGTGGTTGGACCTGTCGAGTTTGGGCGAGATGTCGAATCTGATCGGAAAGAGGATCTTGATTGTGGATGAGGTCGATGATACCAGGACTACTCTCGAGTACGCCGTGAAGGAGCTCGAGAAGGATGTCGAGGCTGCGAGGCAAAGGTTGGGCATTGAGGGCGAGACTACATTCTCGATCTTCGTGCTACACGTAAGTGATCCTGGTGGCGTAGACTAGCGAGGGGCGACCACTAACGAAAAATAGAACAAGGAGAAGCAAAAGAAGGGCAAGCTGCCAGAGGAGCTCCTAAAGGATGATCGCTACTTGGCCGCGAGGACGGTGGGAGATGTCTGGATCTGCTACCCATGGGAGGCTACCGACATCATCGAGCACGATGCCTTGGCCGCGAAGCAGTCGGGAATGTGAGGTAGTGATGGAGAGGGGCGTTTATGCAGACTTCGATATTAAAGCTATACATAGAGCTATACATATGCGCGTCGGATCACTTTGAGAGGGGAAGCTTTTCATGGCCTTCAAACTGTGCAGAGCGTAAGTGTGGGGTGTGACAGCGAATTCGCACTCCCGATGCCCTCAAACCCCTCCCGCCCATTACCTCCTTATCTGTGGACACCTTCTTTTGAAACAGCCAATATCTAAAGGTGAGAATCAATCACGGGTGTCCAGGTTAAGATTAGTTAGTCAAAGGTGGCGATCGTGATTTTGAGAGTATAGTATTTACGTGGTGTCAAAAGGTCGCCGCCGCACTTTATTTCGCCACAGTAATGAGCTGTTCGGCAGAATCTGACAAACGGGGGGGGTTTATACTATTTTCTATTTTCACTGGTCGAACCAGCAACACATGCAGCTCGCAGTCGTAGCATACTATTAATTGCCTGCACCTACGTTACGTTGAGTTGTCTTTCGCCCTCACTCGCACCTGCCATAAGGAAATCGATCGGTTCCTTCGTCGTGTTCTCTTGTTGCTTGATTATTTTGGGATGTTGGTCGCTCCTTCCCTTTCCTTTCTTGAGAATTATAGGGCGAGTCTTACATAGTAATCGCCAACCGCGACCTTCAACCCGAAGACACCCTGTCCAATACCTGTATGGTTTGGTGGGAAATTTATTACTGGCGTGCCCATGTTGAAGACCACAACTGGATACGGCTGGGGCATGAATTGTGTTTACTGGGAAACTCTGGCCACCCAGAACGCAGGATTATATCGTATCAAAGCATGAAAATATATAACTGCTTTCTTAGCCAAAAGAAAAAAAAAATACTCCTCATATATTTGTGAACTAAAACATATCTCCATGTTCTACATGAGATTATCATCTTTAAGCTTCCCATAAATAATATCTGCCACCGCCTGCATGCCCTCCAAATTAGGGTGGAACCCAAACGTCCCTTCCATCCCGCTGACCCAGGGTTTCTCCGACCCCACTCCATGCTCTCGACTAAGCTCGCCAACAGGAATGTGCTTCACACCCGGACGAGCCTTGGCCGCTAACTGATACGCCTTTTCAAGAGAACCTCCAACACTCCGGTGGTGACGGATCCGTTCTTCATCCAGAGGGATATCTTGGATAGGGTCATTTGATCCAAATAACGTTGGATACTCAACTAGGAGGATGAGAGCCTTTGGGGCGATCTTGCGGATCTCGTCAATAATAGCCGTGAAGCGCTCAGAGACGTCCTGGATGCTTAAGTCTTCCGCAACGGGTAGCATATTGGAAAGTAGACGACCGGAGAACGTTGTACTCCAGGTGTCTCGCATTATGCCAGTGATGTATCCAATGTCGTTGCCGCCAGCAGAGAGGGTGATAATGTCGGCGTCAGCAGGGATACCTTTTATCTGTGGCTCGAAGCGGATCAAATAGAAGTATGTTTGAGGGACAGACAACACGTTTTTTAGAGTGGCCCCTGAGACGGATAGATCGGTAAGCTCGGCGCCTAGTTTTTTGGCGAGGATGTTGGGATAGTTGTTTGCAGAACGCTGTGCGAACCGGTTGGTGATGGGCGGGATACCTGGGCCTGCAGCAACAGAGCTGCCGAGGGCGACATACTTCAGAGGGGCCATTTTAAGAGGCGACATAGATTTATTTGAGGGTGATGGGCAAAATTGTGGTATTATGGAAGGTGGTGGTTTGAAGGATTGCTTTATGGCACCATTGGACTAAATCCTAATTTCTAAATCACGTGTGGTCAGCTTAGTTACTTCATCAACGAAGAGGCAGCGGCAGCAGTGAAGATGCGTATATGCTTTAGATCAAGTCAATGTGGTAGATCTTAAAAACGATTTTTGAAGCAGAATTAAGGTTGGCCAGGTTGCACAGCAGATCGACCAGGGCAGGCAGCCTCAGCGTGACGGAACTTTCTCGTCGCCGACTACCGGGTCTCATGGTGCGAAATGGACAATATCTTCCTGGCGCCGAACATTATAGTTGCCCTGATGTTTGCTCGTATAAGTGTGCCTATCACCAAAGTGCAACTCGTCCGGACCGCGAGTTGTGAGCCATGGCAAGCTGCACAGCATCAAGGCAACACAACATATTATTACCACTCACCGCTTAAGTCCGCTAGAATCTGACTGTATTGGAATGCGGAGATACGGCAGATACGAGTGTCCGGTCCGAGAGGCGGCATTCACGGCCCCACCTGGATAATAAATGAGGATAATGGCGGTTTTTATAGTCGTATTTCGACGTGTGTCTTGGGGACCGACATCAGCTTATCGTCAGTGCCCCACGGTGCCCCACGGGTGGAGCTCAATCAGTTCTCCACTATTATGGCCATTGGAGACACATTGACCCCTCCAGATTGATAATCACCAACCAGAATTAACTGTATATCGAACGGGAGGCCTAATATAAGCTCGCCATCTAGACGTATAAAACGTCAACTCCCGCACTCTTATCCAACCCGCCGATTCATCACAATCGACCGCGCCTTTTAAGTGTTCTCGACTCGAAACATAAATACCCCACACGACCCCTCATCTCGTCCCCGCGCCTGCAAGCCATACCCCGACGTCATTAATTTTCCGATCACAACCATGGGAGGCGAGACACCAATTGAAGGGCACCTTTTAGTTGTCTGGGGCATTCCTGAGCCAAAGCAAGATATTGCGGGGCTTCGCCTCAAATACCCCAATCTGAAAGTCACATACAAGCAAGCCAGTGCCTCCTTCAGCGACCCCGCAACCATCGCGCGCCTCTCAGAAGAAGAAGTCAGCGACGGTACGCTCCAATCAGATCCCCTATTGACTAATCCCCCGACTAACCAATCTACCAGATGAATGGCTCTCCGCTACCCACCTAGCAACAATGTCCTACCTCCCTCCAGCCCGTCTCGTTCCCACTATCGCCAAGAACGTCAAGTTCATCCAGCTTACCTCCGCTGGGGTAAATCACCTCGCCGCCCATCCAATCTTCACCTCTACCAGCATCCCAATCCTGACCACCTCTGGTATCCATGGGCCCCCTATTTCAGAATGGGTCGCGCTCCAGATCCTTGCCGACAGCCACTTGCAGCGCACCATGTACAAGTGGCAGTCCGAGCGGCGCTGGGCGAGGGCGGCTGGTGATATGACTTTGGGCTTCCGTGATAGTGTTGGGCGACGTGTTGGGATCCTAGGTTATGGAAGTATTGGACGGCAGTGTAAGCCCCCCAGCCAAAACGGAAGCGTTCAAAATACAAGCACTGAATACTAACACCATCAAGCTGCACGCGTACTTACCGCGATGGGTATGGACATCATTGCATACACCGCCAACCCTCGCACCACCCCGGAATCAAGGCGTGACACCGGCTTCATCGTTCCCGGCACGCTCGGCGACCGTGACGGCACCCTCCCTATCGCTTGGCACAGCGGAACTGACAAGGCCTCCCTACACGCGTTCCTGGGCGCGAACCTCGACTACGTGGTCCTCGCTATCCCGCTGACAGGTTCCACGAAGCAGATCCTCGGGGCCGAAGAATTTGAGATTCTAGGACGCAGTGGGGCGTACGTACTCAATATCTCAAGAGGGGAAAGTATAGACCAGGATGCCTTGATCGCAGCGCTGAAGAAACCGCTTGGTGAGGGGGGACTGAGGGGAGCAGCGCTGGATGTGGCGACACCGGAGCCGTTGCCGGAGAGTAGTGAGCTGTGGGACTTAGAGAATGTGACGATTACGCCGCATGTGAGTGCATGGAACGGACGATATTTGGAGAGGGCGATTGGGGTGCTGGAGGAAAATTTGGCGAGGGGGGCGAAGGGGGAAGGATTAGTGAATGAGGTTGATAGAAAGAGGGGGTATTAGGGGGGGTTACAGGATGAGGCACTAAACAGCTAAAACATTGGATAGAGGCGATAAAAGCACAGGAGCAATTCTGAGCGGAATATTTAGGTCGTTAAATGCTATGTCTATATATCAATACATCGCCACTCATTTGTCCTTCATGGCCTGCTCAATAAGCAGCTCTGTGACCGCAGAATCCCTCTCCCACATCGCCATGACAAACGCACCCGTCGGCCCCGTGACAATCGTGAATCCTATCATCTTCAACACCCATTTCATCCCAAACGTCCTGGAGCTCACATTCCGTGTCTGCAACGCCGCCCACACGAGCGCCGCTGCGCCGGACACGAACATATCCCACATGAGGAATATGTGTATCCCGCGCGCCACACTAACAGCTTCGAATGGCGGCAGTGGGGAAGGGGGAATAAATACAGAGGCAAACGAAACGCCACGGTAAGTGCCAGCAATGGGGAAAATATCCATGAGCCACTCTGGGAGGAGGCAGATGGCGAGCACGTTGACGTGGAAGGTGGCACAAATGAAGATGGCGCCGATGTACAGCGGGCGTGCGTGCCAGAAGTACCCGACCATCTTGGCCTCGTCGGATTTAAGCTTGAGGCCCTTTCCCTGGTCGACGGCTTTAAAGAAGCTGGAGAGAAGCCACTGGAACGCAACAGTGTAGAGAGGGAAGAATTGCCAGGTGGCCATCCAGCCTTGCCAGCTGCCATGGGAATTAATAGCGGGATAGGGCAGCATCATGCAGATTGTTGGGAAAAAGTAGGCGAGGATGATGGAGAAGGGGAGGATATTGAGGTCGATTCCATTGATTCTGAGGAGGCTCATGAGCCCGGTTGGGGAGGAGGCGCGGGAAATGGTTGAGTTAAGAGTGGTGATGAGTAGGAAGGCGGGAATGACGGTTGCGAGGCCGAAGTTTTGGAAGAGGAAGCCGACGAGGCCGATGCTGTGGGGATTAGTTTGGTCCACGCAGCTTAAGGAAAGATAGTTGGGGGGGCATACTAGCTAGCAACACCGCCTTTATTCCCTTCCCTGAGACTCTCCATGACGAACAATGCCCACTGAATACCAAACTGCCCAATCATCCACAGCCAGAATAAATAGCAGCTGTCGTCTCCTGCGTGGGTGAGAACGCCGAAGAAAGGCGTAAAGTTAGTAAGGTAGACATCGAGTGGCTTGATGCCTGTAAAGACGCGCTTGAATTCTCCATTGGAGACCGGGAAGGTGTCGGCCTGCACCATTTCGCCAAGCGTATCAAAGAGGCCATTCGTCGCACTTTGGTAGAAATGCAGGTAAGCACCGCTGACTGTGAGGAGGCCGAGAATGAGGGCGGTGCGAGAGCGAAATGTGGTGTTCTCGCGGGATGGTGGTGGGGTTGCGAAGGTGACGGACTTCGCCCGCTTTCTGGGAGTAGCAGCGTCTGTCATGATGGACATGGTTGGCTTGAAATAGACTGCCCGTGAGGGTGAAAAACAGCAGAAGATGCAATTGCAACCGCAGCGTTCACAGCAAGGAATGGAATGTAAGAAGTAAGACAACAGAAATTGAACCTACTGTCCTCATTGCACTTACTGGCCGTGCGTGGGCGGTGAATTGGTCGCAAGGCTCCGACAACGCGTTGGAAACGTTCCGCGTTGGCTAAATTGGGGTCAAGTTTGGGCCGCACGGGCTACAGTTGCGGCGCGGCGGGAGTATTTCCGAAGCTGCTGTGAATAAGGAAGGAATCGTCGTACTTTGATTTGTAACCACAAATAGAACGATACGGCTCCATAGTAATTCATACATGGGGTGCGTAAACATGGTGATCATATATAATTATCACATCGTCCACTTGGCGCTTCATTTGTTGCGAGGCTCCTATTATGGCGCATTAGGCAATTGACAACGGACGCATAGTCTAAAACCCGTGTTAAAACGGTTCCATAACGCTTATTTTCTGGGCTTAATTCTTGGTAAGGTTCCGCTTCTCACGTAACTTCTTGAGGAACGAGGGAGGAATAGGGTATTTGGGGAGCCCACGACCGACTCGCCGAACCCAGTCCTCCTTTTCCTCAAGAAATATCGTTTGTGGGCTATGCTTCACCATGAAGTCTGTCGGCGGAGATCGAGGATTACCAAGAAAGAGCATTGTGGCTTTTAGGATGTCCTCACGCATGCTCATGAGCCACGGATGTACGGCTGGCACAATCATTAGAACGGGTTGCCAAATCTTATAAACCACACTTACCGCTCACGTAGTCATGCACCGTGACATATTCACTGCCCGCAGAAGGCTTAACCACCACTTTCGCTACATTCTTAGTCGGCAAGTCTTCTCCACAGCACCCCACAAGAAGTTCCGTGTCCGAGTCTGAGTCCCAACCGCCGTCCTCGTTCATCTCTGACGGATGCGGACGGTCATCATCACTCATATCTCCGTACCTTACATACTCAGCTTCTGTGTGCCCCCTGTGATGCTCTAGCCACGTGTCCTCCCATTCATTGAGATGGTAGACAGAAACTTGAACTGATGAAATTTTTGGTTCAGTAAGAGGCAGCCGGGAGATTTCGTGCCACGTGCCGCCGCTGTTGCCTTCACTGTCTGGTTGGAAGTACGGCTCGAGAGAGTCCGGGCTGCTAGATGTCCTCATCACGGAGATCGAGGTGGGAAAGACGCCATCTAATGGCCAAAAAAGACGCTTTGCGGCATCAGGACAGTGGATGATATGCACCATGTCGTTCTGAAGCTCTCTGTATGAGGGATAGGGAGGTTCGGCCTGCTGGCTAGACTGCGTCGCCATTTTTATACTGAAAATTAAAGTTGCAAAGCTAGTTGATTTACATGCCTAACAATTTGATAGCAAGGCAAAGTTGGAACTAAGAATCCTCCGACTAAGACTGGAAATGGAATACACAGCCAGATAGAGGGGATATATGCCTCCATTGCTAGCGTTCTTCGCTTGGCTAATAATAAATGCAAGTGCACGTGTATTTCAGATGTGGATGAGATAGAGAATGGAGACAGTGGCAGGAGGTTAGCGAGGTATATATATTGAGATAAATTAGGTAGGGCAGTTATGTTAAATCTACCTTTCACATTAAAACCTTTTGTTCCTTCTTGTTTGCGAATCCGTCCCGCATAATATCATCAAACTCTTCATCCGCTTTCCCACCACCATCCCGCCTCATTCTCACCCGGAAACCCACCATCTCCAGCTCCTCCATTACCCCTTCCTCACCTTCCCAGAACACAACCTCAAGTAGCGGTTTACCAGCATACAGCGCTGGGTCGTAATTAGTTAAGCAGTTATCACCCCATATCCCCTCTAGCCTCTCCTCCAATACCACCGCCCCTCTCCATACCTCCCCTTTGCGGCCCACCTCGTCCTCGCGATATAACAGAGATGGTATGAGCTGAACACGGAAAGGGAGGCCTTGCGTGAGTTGTGAGAGAGGAACCTGCGTACCACCAACTACCGTAGTTGAGTTCGAAATGAAGGAATCAATGTAGAGTCCTTTGCTGTCTGATTGTGAAAGGACAATAGTTGAGTTCAGCGGAGCAGCAGCGGTAAAAATGCCAGCGTAGCGACTGTAAAGGTCACCCTGGGCAGCTTCTTCGGCGGCTCGAAGGAGAGGGACTGTGACAGCCTCTCGGAGGAGATCCAATAGAGTTTGGGAACCAGCAGTAAAGATCGTAATTCCCAAGTCGTAATCAGGTGCCATGATGGCATATGTGAGATATCCGGGGAGACTGCCAGCCTTGGTGACAAATGTTACAGGGCGCAAGGTGGATGGTAGAATTGAAGAGGTGCGAAAGATTTCCCAAGGCATGCCATAGAAAGAGGAGAGATGCTCGGCGTATGACCCAGGGCTAAACCAGCTTATTTGCGGGGAGAGGATGTCATGAGATTTGAGGGCATGGCGCAGGAACTTAGACATATCACTGCTGGTGCTGTAGAGGCCGCCAGTTCTAGGTGGATATTAGACCACGTCTGATAGCTCAACCAGGGTGATTGAAAAAAGGACTTACGGTCGTTGCACACCCAACTCAAAATCCCAGTAATTTCCTCCTTTTGGTAAAACGGCTACACTATCATCAGGTTTGATGAAAGAGCTACTCTCCATGCCTAACGGCTGCAGAATAGCCTGCTCAACATAGTCTGAAAACGCTAGCCCTGTTACATTCTCCACGACAAGTCCGAGAAGATCGAAGTTAATGTTTGAGTATGATGACTTATACTTCGGGGGCCACATAGGTAACCTTGTAGCGAGGTTCTCCAGAAGCTCTAGATTAGAATGTAAGAAGGGAGGTCCCTGGGTATAGTAGAAAGATTGCTTACCATCAGCAGAGCACGATGATTCGCAATCGGGTACAATTTCCCCTTGGAACGGGGGAAGACCAAAGGAGACTGGGTCAATATCCCCGTATAACAGATCCCCCATAGCAACTACAATATATCAGTTAGCACTGCTGTATTTCCATATCATAAGGTTGTTAGGACTTACAGTCTCTCGGGATCCCGCTCAATTGGCTTGCGATTGTTCGCAGCGTGATATCCGACCATTGGATATCCCCTTCCAAATCAAGATACTGATTAATTGCATCGTCGATGTTGAGGTTACCCGCGGCATGCTGCTGGATGATAGCGAGCACCGTGAACGCCTTGCTGATACTGGCGACGCGGTACACACTATCTCCACTCACTTTTTCGGCACCTGGTCTCTCCGAATCCTTGTCCCGTGCTGTGTGGTGAAGCTCCCAGAGCGAGTGGGTAGAAGTCGTGACCTCAATGGAGAACGAGCTCGTGTCGAATGCCGGCTGGGCAAGGAGCTCGTCCAGGTTGGCGGTTATGGACTTGAAGACATCGTTTATGACAGGTGAGTCACGGTACGTGTTGGATTTGGGGGGGAGGAAGGCAGGCGAGGGATCGTAGCATACTGCGTAGGTTTGTGCAGCAAATAGGATCAATGAGAGAGCGGCGGTGGGGTGTAGCATTTTGAAGCTCCAGCAAGGGAATATAATTATGTTCTTCTGGGTTGTGAGGGGGGGTGGGGGTCGGCCTTGGAGCGGCCTACACCTATGGTCTAATGTCTTCCGTGTCCGTTCGCCGGTGGTAAATCCAGAGTCTCAGTGTAGATCTGTTATACCAGCGTCGTTGTCCCCGAGTTATATCTGCTTTAACTGGATCTGCAGGTAAGATTCATGAGAAGGCTGACGCGGTTAGCGTAGACCCTGAAGCTGAAGGAAGCGGGGTAAGCGTTCCAGGTACCAAGGCTTCAAGCCAATCTTCATCCAATAGCCACCATAGCTTTTCTAGTGTGCACCGTGCACCCGGTCTTATATCCAGTGGAAGGCCGACCCTGGTAGAATTGTAAGGGCTCGTTACTTTCACTGCCAGACCGCATCGAAGTTAATTAGGCGGATTAGCATTCAGTCTTGGTAAACTATTCCGCCACGACCTGGCAATTCTTTTCCGTAATCTCATGGACAGAGCATCAGCCCCGCGCTTGATCGGCAATGACCATTATTGCACGTATCAAATTCATGTTGACGTCTTAAACGTATTTAAATCAAGAACATAGCACACCATTTGGCATGAGTCTGTCAGCACTTGCATCCGACTCGAATTCAGACATTAGATCATACGTGCAGTGCAGTTGCTCTGTTTTATGCATATATATCTCCAAGCCCGTCATTCCGACTTCTGCGTAACATCAACTACGTGCACATCTCAGCCTTTGCCACATTAAAAATGGCAGGCACCACAAGTCTTCCCGCCCTCTGCTCGATTGATGAGTTCCTCAAGCATGACTATGATTTTATTGTTGTTGGAGGAGGGACAGCCGGCTTGGTCGTAGCCGCGCGTCTCACTGAGAACGCAAACATCAAAGTTGGTGTTCTTGAGGCTGGTGCTGCAAATATCGGGGACCAAATGATCATGATCCCAGCGAGTGCGTATTATCTAATAGATCAATTTATCCGCTCTGTAGTCTTTTAGTAGCAACTTCTCCGGCCTGTTAAAAAAAAACGATAACACTGATACGTGTTTGTAGTGTACACCAAGGCAATTGGCGACCCAAAGTATGACTGGCTCCATAAGAGTGTTCCTCAGGTACGTAACTAATACCCACATGTATAATACTAATTACTGATGTATTTCCACAGCAATCAGCTGGAAATATCGCCATAGACCAGCCCCGAGGAAAGGGTCTTGGTGGGTCCAGTTCTATCAATTTTCAGACGTATGTGCGAGGCCAGAACCTCGACTTCGACGACTGGGAAAAGCTAGGAAATAAGGGCTGGGGATTCAAAGACCTTCTGCCGTATTTCACGAAACACGAGCATTTTGATGACCCCTCGGTATATACGACTAAGCCAAACATCCCTCTCGAGACAACGTATGATGCGGGCCTACATGGCAAGAACGGGCCAATCCATACTAGTTTCAGCACATGGAGGCTTCCACACGAGAGAGAATGGATTACTGCTTCGAGCACATTGGGCGAGAAGATGGGAAGTCCCCTGGAAGCTTGGAATGGCAACCATATGGGCACCCACCATTCACTTAGCACCATTGACAGGAGTAGCGGCGAGATGACTGGGACAAGAAGCTATGCCACAACTGGATATCTGCTTCCGAATGTCCAGAGGCCAAACTTAAGGGTCTTGACCGAGACGTTGGCAACGAAGCTCGTTCTCAGCGAGGCCGGTGAAGTCACTGGTGTTGAATTCCTACATGGAGAGAAACCGCACACTGTTCTAGTTAAAAAGGAAGTCGTCCTAAGTGCAGGAACAGTATGTCCACCCTTTCCTGTATTATCTCGTCGTCAGACCTTACCATGTGCAACCAGATAAAATCCCCACAGCTTCTCGAACTCTCGGGAATTGGCAATCCCGCGATTCTCTCTATCGCTGGCATCAAATGTGTGGTGGAAAATGTACGAGTCGGAGAGAATTTTCAAGACCACCCTGTCACAGCACTAGCCTATGAGCTTGCTGATGGCGAGAAAAGCCTCGATATGCTACAGGACGAATCTGAACTCAACGCCGCAATTGGCTCGTACGCTTCCGACACAAGCGGGCCCCTATCAAGTGGCATGTCGGCCGTGTGCTTCGCCTCCTACGCAGACCTAGCTACGCCTTCCGAGAACAAAGCATTGCAGAAATTGATCCTTTCTGACAAGTATCCGGGCCATGATGAAGCCACAAAGAAACTTATTTCAGAGAGTCTCGCAGACCATAATTATGGATGCCTTCAGCTCATACTTTTTCCTGTCTCATTAAACATCAGCGATGCGGCACACCAGACTATCCTATATCAGCCTCCTGCTGAACAACTGGGAAAGCATGGCATTACCCTAGCAGCTTGCCTAGCTCGTCCTCTCTCGATGGGCACTATCCACATTACCTCGTCGGACCCACGAATCGACCCACTAATTGATCCGGGCTATTTAACACACCCAGCAGACATCGAAGTGCTTGGCAAAGGTCTGGAGTTGATCGAGAAGATGACAGCTACATCACCTTTTAAAGAGAAGATCAAGAGACGGTACCACCCCGTGGAGATCGATTTGGAAGATAAGAAGAGTGTCGAGGAGTATGTGAGAAAGACTTGTGGCACCGAGGCTCATCCTATCGGTACACTGGCAATGGGTAGGAAAGGCGTTGGGGCGGTGGATGACAGACTCAAAGTTTGGGGAGCTAAGGGTGTGAGAGTCGTGGATGCAAGTGTGATGCCGCTGCATATCAGTGGGAACATTGTCTCGAGCGTTTATGCTATTGCAGAGAAAGCGAGCGACTTGATTAAAGAGGACTGGAAATTGTAGCTATCGTCTAAGTAGCCATTTATGTTGGTATATAATAGCCGTACGTCGTCTTCAGTAATGGCTAAAGTATGCCATTGGATACATTGTGGGTTTCAATTGCCTGCCAGGTGGTGAGCTGTGCTTTCGTGATCCTCATGGCCGTGCGGCCGCCGGTGGGTACGGTACCACGCTATCCTCGGCGCGGGCCTGCCGAAACCCGCAGCGCCTAACTGGCCCACCCGGGACCAGGTCCTCAAGATCTTCCATGAATCGATAACGCGATGTTTATGTTTTAGAATTCAATAAATCCGACAACCAAACACAAAAATACATGTACCCATCAAACCCTCAAATCATCACGCTCGTCTGAGAATAGATCAGAGGTTTAGTACGACGGCATCATACCCCTAGGGACCCCTATTCGCTGTTGACACGGCACTTGTTTCACAGACGCCAGTGAGCACCTGCAGGCAAGCGCCGACCTCGAAATACTTCACCAATCAGCGCCCACCACCACCAACCACAACCAATCATCGCCATCCGCCCACACCACCCGAGCGACAAGCGCTCACACCCCACATCGCCAGGGACACTCAGGGCCACTGCTCTGTCCCTCCACTCCCCTCCATCCCTCCGCTATCCACGTCAATGTCCTGTTTGACAGATGTGCGCCCGTCACTTCTCACTCTGTGATTTGCTGGCCGCCCCTTGGAGAAACCAACATGGCCCCTAAATTGGGACGGCGCATCGCTGGACCACCTTACCCTCGCAACACCTTATCGTCTCATGTGTCTGGGCGTGGGCAAGCGTCTCCAGGGACCCATACAGGTAGGTCGTGTTTCTTCCTTATTTATGGCCGCTCCTCGATCACCGATTGATCCTCTGTTTGTTGCCCATACTCAGGAGTTTTGGAGATCTCTTTCTTTCGTCTACTCATTCCTTTTTCCTTCGTCTCATGTGCGGCTGTGCCATACTACATTTCCTCTGCATCGACTGTTTCTTTCCCCGTTCAAACACAACATCCCCCATCACCACCACCACCACCGACACAATGGGTTCCGACATGAAGCAGCCGTCATTCTCGCCAGAGTACCATGAATCCTCCCAGTTCGACCACAACGAGAGGCACCCCGGCCCATCGCGCGTCCTGGAAGCTAGCCGCATGGGCCTCAGCATCCTCGCCCTCGCGTCGGCCATCGGCATTCTAGCCACCTCAGCACACAACCTCAGGATCTACAATGACACTCACGTCCCCAACGACTACCTCCTCCCACTCTGGCCGTTTGAGTTCAACCTCGGCCCCAGCATCGCCCTCGTGGCCTGCGGGTCAATTATGATCGTAGCGGCTACCGTTTCCCTCATCGTTGGCAAGATTCCATCTGTACGTCATTCTCTCGCCCGTACTCATGGAAAACCACTCACTAACACCCCGCAGTTCCGCTACAACACCAGCCTCCACACCCTCCTCACCCTCCTCTCCGCCTTCGCCGGCCTCGTCTCCGCGATCGTCGCAACCTCCTTCTTCTACGGCATCAATGGCTCCGATGTCACCGCCACAATCCAAAGCTGGTCCTGCCACTGGTCCGAGGTGGCTATGGCCTCTGAGCCAGACTTCCACCGCATCTGCAAGCAGGCCGAGGCGGGGCTGTACCTGACTATCATGATGATTCCGCTGTTTGCGCTTATTGGCGCGGTGGGCATCATGGCGGTCGTGCAGGATAAGAAGGTTAGCTTGATGGCGGCGAGGAAGGGAAGCCCCGCGCTTTCTTAAGGGGGTCGGAGACGAAATACTGTTGATGGTGTGATGGGTCATGGGTGATGTGTGATGGTCTTGATGTATGGGATACGTTGGTAATGGAGGAATGGGTCCCTTGGCTGCGCCATGGATGGCGTCTGTGATATTTGTTTTGGGACGTAAAATCTGTCTCTGTGTTTGTCAGGGGCTATTGTATTTAATTCTTCTTGTCAAGGAATGTTATTTCATCATTGGCGGCCGAGGCGCTTTCTTGACTGTGTGGATTCTGTTCGTCCATGAAGCTATATCGGTGTCGTTTCTCATGAGGCAGGTGCGACCCCTATCTATACTTCTATAGTATGAACACCACCAAGGCAGGTGGGATCTGTACAATACTTCATCGCCATCGTCACCTTGGAAGGTACGACCTCTACGCATCGCTCCTTCCATTCTCACTTTCATATTCCACATTCCCGCCACATATGCCTTCCTCTCCCAACCTCATCCTCCAACACCTCGACATACTTTTGAACAGATCCAAAGCATCCATCAAAACAGCTTTCCCCAACTCATACAGCCGCTTAAGGCTCGCCAACCACATCTCCAACTACAAAAACAGACTCTCGCAAATCACCCCAAACAATGTACGCCGCGGGCCAGCCTGGTCGCGCACCCCGTTACCCCACGGCCCAACCGGGCCAACCTGGCCCGGCACCCCCCTCATTCAGAGGCCCAGGCGCAAGCCAACAGAACCGCACGCATGCTCCATCTCCAGGAGAGCCGATTCCGGACGAGGAACCCAGAGAGATCGAAGTCAGGGTTGAGCCGGTGCGCCTCGATGGTGCGCCCCCGCTTGAGAGGAACAAGGGCACCGGCAGGTTCTTGTCGTTCTCTAGGAGAGCTGCCATATCTGCGGCCCTCGAGGCTGAGAGGGTGGCGAGGGAGGAGGCGAGGCAGAGGATGGAGTGTGAATATCCTATTTTGGCCGAGTTGGTGACGAATATCCCAGTGCGTCTCCTTCCATCCTGTCCATCCACCCATTTCTTAATTAAGAGCACCAAGAGACTAGCAAACAAAATAAACCCCGACAAGAAGATACAGACACAAAAAGCTAATACATCCCCACAGATAGCAGACCAATACACCCTCCTCACCGTCTCCGACTGCCTGTCAAACCTCTACAACCGGCCCCAGGCCAGCGTCACCGTCGTCATCCGCCACTCCGCCCTCGTCCTCCACGGCCACACCTTTGACCCCGCCTACGTCCTAACCATCAGCACGCACTCGGCCCTCCTAGCAGCCGAGGACAACGACAACCACTCCGCCGTCCTAGCGCGCTGTCTCGACGAGGCCCTCGCCGTCGCGCCGCGCCAGGGTACTGTGATATTCATACCAGTGACGGAGGAGAACTATGCTATCAGCGGCCGCACGATGCTGGGGGTGTGCAATGAGGAGGTGCGCGCTGCGGTCGGGGTGGTGAGGGCGAGGATGCGAGCGCAGGAGCAGGATGCGGGGAGGAGGAGGAGTATGCCCTCGATGTTGGGGCTGGGGGGCCGAAGGTCGAGGG
>LNAR01000074.1:0-26289 GCA_001630585.1 Pseudogymnoascus sp. BL549
TCCCGCTACTCTGGCTTGCTCCCCCTACTGCCAACCACTGCACCAGACTACTGCATCTATTCCCCCGAGAAGAACCTCAAACTATTCCCTTTCCTACCCTTTCCTCCCTTCCCTCCCACTCATTCGCTCTTCCTCTTCCCACTCTAAACTACCCCAACTGCGCTATCTGGGCTATCTTGGACAGTGCAAAGATTCTCGCCATCCTCTCCAAGGAAATTCCTCTCCTTCCATTGCGTCCTTCCTTTTCCCTTGCCCTTGAACTACAATATACTTCATCCCTCCCTCCCTCCCTCCCCCACCCCACACACACCCCAGAACCCACCCTAGTTGGCGCCTTTGTTACATTATCCTGCCGAGATTCCACATTCGACAACCTTGTGTGAACGGGGCCTAGTCGCTTCGGAAAGGAGTCTCCTCCACTTCCCTACCCCCATCCGCCCTCTTGTCGCTCGTTGCCGCGTCCCTTCCCGCCCCATCGCCAACCTCTCTCCCTTCGACACACCACGCCGTCGTTGTCGAAAGAAAAAGAGAGGCCTGCGAGAGAGCTCTCAACCCCATCCGACAGACTCGCCAACCGACGAGTGACTCGACACCCATTGTCGTCGACAGCAAACATCTCAACACAATGAGTGCCGCTCAGCCCCAAGAAACGGCCGCGGTGACGCGAATCACAGCCGAGGGCCGCAAGCTCAGCTACGAGCTCAAGGTCATCCAGCAGCCAGAGCGCGCGAGAGCATGTGGCTCCGGAGCCAAATGTGAGCAACACGCGTCCCGGACAGACTGGTCTCTCTCCTCGAATCTCTTACTGACTCCCCCATAGCCTCTGCCGACCGCAGACCCGTCGATCCTCCGCCCGTGGTCGAGCTGCGCATCTACGAGATTGACGCACAGAATGGCAAGAACGACATCACCTTCAACTACAATGCCAACTTCTTCGTCTTCGCAACCCTTGAGACCGCGCGTCCCATCATCCACGGCCGTGTGCAGCAGACCGCTCAGCAGATTCCCGTCCTCACGGGAATGCCCGTGTCTGGCATGGCATACCTCGACCGCCCGACCGAGGCAGGCTACTTCATCTTCCCCGACCTGTCCGTCCGCCACGAGGGCAAGTACCGCCTGAGCTTCAACCTGTACGAGGAGACCAAGGAGGACAAGGACAAGGATGTTGAGTCGGCCGCCGACCGACCGGTAGTGAAGCAGAACCCCGACGAGCCAACGGATTCCTTCGACTGGAGGCTCGAGATCAAGTCCCACACCTTCACCGTCTTCAGCGCGAAGAAGTTCCCCGGACTGGCAGAGAGCACCATGTTGAGCAGGACCGTGGCAGAGCAAGGTTGCCGCGTGCGCATCCGTCGTGATGTGCGCATGAGGAGACGCGAGGGCAAGCCCGCCGACGACTACGACGAGCGCGCAGACAGCAACGGTTACCGCCGGCCCACAAGGAGCGTCACGCCAGCTGATCAATTCAGCCGTCAGCGATCATTGAGCAACAGCAACGCCGACGTCAAGTCCGAATACTCGCGCCGCCCGTCGGCCGAGGCCTACCCACACGGATACCCACAGCCATACAACCACGGACCGGCACCCGCACCCCAACAAGGAGAGTACCTGAACTTTGGACCGCAGTCAGCGCAGCAACCGAAATTCCAGACTCCTCAGTTTGCCCAACCCGCTCCTCCTCCACCCGCACAACCCCAACAAGCACATCAACCCGCCCCGGCGCCATATCACTCAGCATCACAATACCCGCCGCAACAATCACCCGGCGGCTACAGCTACTCGGAGAGGCCGCAATACAGCCAATACCCACCCGCGAGAGAGTACGACTCCGACTACAGGCGTCAGTCCCTCACCAGTGCACCTCCTCCACAACCACAATACAGCCGCGAGGAGCAAGACGCCAACCACTCCGCCCCTTACCCTTACCAATCCCGCCCCGAGCCTCCAGTCCTCGCACCAATCAAGCTCTCCACCACCCCCGCCTACGAACCCAAGTACGAACCCAAATACGAACCCGCCTCCTCCCCCATCACCTCCATCCCCTCCAACCGCCTCTCGATGAGCAGTCTCCCCAGCCCCAGCGAGCGTCCAGGCTCCTACCTGGGCTACCCCTCTCACCAATCCCCAGCGGAGCCACACCGTGCGGGAAGCAAGCGCGCGTTCGACAACGTCTTCGCGACCACCGCGCACAGCCAGCCCCTGCACAACGGACAACGGCCGTCGAGCTCGCATAACGCGGCGGCGGTCAAGCTCAATAACGAGGAGCATGGTCCGCTGGGTATGACGATGGAGTATAAACGCGCTGCTGGCGAGTTTCAAAGCCGCCCGGTGCCGACTTACATGGACTGATATGTCTCTCAATGCAAGGAGGAGGAGAGGAGGATATACGTTCACACTGTCGTGGACGGCAAGTGCACAACGGTAGCCATTCGTCCCTTCCACCACCACCGTTTCTTTTACCAGCGACTTCAACAGCGCCCAACCTCATCATACCCACACAAGCCTCTAGACGACGGCGGCCCATTTTTTTTTATACATCGATTGTTTTGTTCGGACTATATCATCGCATCGCATCACGACACCCAACCCACCCACCCACCCGCGCTGCAGCTGCAGCGCAGATCTTACACCACGCAACACCCGTACCACCACCACCACCACCACTACCATAACACTACCTACCACTACGAAACTTTCCTATGTTCCCTCCTCGCCTGTGCGCCTTAGGGGCGCAGTTGTAGCGGATCCTTACTTTCTTCCCCTCTTTCTAGGGGGAAGTCGGGCCGCGGGGAGGGTTTCCGTACTGTAAAATTTTGGAGGAGAGAGAGAGAGACAGAGAGAAGGGAGGAGAATAACGAGAGGGGGGGTTGTTTTATGACCATTTTTGAAATACTCAAACATTTCCTTTTCCTTTTCAGCCTTTTTGTCTTCTACTCCTGGCTATTTTTCATCAATGAATGGCCTGTGTTTTTTTTTTTCTTTCGTTCTGTTAATTTGGTTGTTTTGTAAAAGGGGAAAGCAGCGGCAGACGTTCTGGGATCTTGACCGAACGGCTTTTTGTTTTTTAGGGATAGTTTAACTTCTGGGAATATGAAATGGAAGGGAGACTTTTAAAAAGTATGATGTGGCTTTGGCTTATTGTGATCTGATTTTGCATGTGCATGTGTATGTGATGTGGTTTTCACCAAATTGCTGTGAGATTCTTGACGACCCCCTGATACCCACACGATTCACATAGTTAGGGATCTTCGGACTTCCAGTTCAATGAATATTAACTCTGCTTGCTTGCTACGCTCGTTGTACGCACAAATTTCCCCTCCCCCTCCACTCCCCTCTCATCAGTATACCACACCCTCACTCAATTAAACGCTCAAATCCCCCTCCACCGTCGTTCGCAAAAACCGCAAGCTGAAAATCTCAAAAACATACATACATTACTCGTAACCTTCGTCATAAAATCCCCATCATCTGCGCGCGCGATGCCGCTATTAAATTATGCGTACAATACAGTACAGTAGTGCAATGCCATCACATCCATAATGCATCATTCGTAAATGCCCATGCCCATACGCCGCCCCACCCCTCCTGACGCCCGAGCTAATCGATCCATTGTGGTGTGGAAGGGGCTTAGAACACGTCAGGGCCCCATTCGAAGCTATCCGTCGACTTGGAGGAGGTAATCCTCTTCTTTCCAGTCGGGAGATTCTCCTTCGTCTTCTCCTCCTTCTCAGTGAGCTCGGCCTGCTTCTCCGTCTGTGGGAGGCCATCAACACTCTTCACCCTCGGCTTAGCAACCTTCTTCAGTCTCCCCGTACGCGGCTGCGTCTCAACAACAACAGCAGCAGCAGCAGACGTCTCATCCACATCAGCCACAGCATTCTCATCCAGACCACCAACCAACGAACTCGGCCTGCTCCCCTTCCTCGGAATCCGACTCCCCTGCACCTCAAGCGGCACGCGCTTCCGAACAATCAACTTCGGCGTCCCCTGCTGCTTCGCGCCCAGCGGGACGAGGACGGCTTTCTTCTCCGGGTCGACGTTCTCGAAGCTGCGGTCGGAGGAGGAGGCGGAGGAGGAGCAGGAGGAGGGGAGGAGGAGCTCGGGCCTGGGTTTTTCTTTGGGGGCGGCGGTGGTGCGGGATTTTTTGGCGGGGTTGGAGAGGGGGTTGGTGGTTGTTGTAGTAGCGGGGTTTTCTTGGTCTAGGGGTGCCTGGGAGGTGGTGGGGGCGGCTTTGGTCATGCTCTTTCGCTTCTTGGAGGGGGTTCCTTGGTCGGTGTCATCGTGGCCTGTTGCGGCGGAGACGTCCTTGCTTGCATTCTCCCGCACTGAAGAGGTGAAGCTGGACATGCTGGGACGGCCGGGTGTCTCGCCTTGCAGGCGTGCTGCTGCGGCAAGACTGATCTTCTCATCCGTCGTCAAGGCCTCGCCAATAGAGCTTGGCAGGGAATCTTTAGAAGCGTACTCGTTCTGCTGGGTGTACCCATTCAACAGTGACTCCGACGGGAGCGATGACAGAGCCCCAGGAACGAAGCGGGATTTCCCATCCCGAGCTGGGGGAGGGGGTGCAGCGTTGCCGAGCGATTTGACGAGCTCGAGGCGCGCAGCTTCGAGTTTCGACTCGAGGTTGCTGACGCGCTTGACGAGCTTTCGCTGGACGCGTAGGTCCTTGCGTGAAGGGACGTGCTTCACCGATCGTGGTGGGACGATGGAGCCGTAGGTGAAGGAGGATCGGCTCTCGTTGCTGTGCAGGAGCTGGTGGGATGGCACGGAGTACAGCTCGGAAGGGGTGGTGAGGTTGCTTGTGCTTTGTTGGGCTGAAGCGTAGCCGCCGAGGCCATCCATGGATGGCGGGGTTCCGAAGAGCATTCCATAGCGTTTCTGAGCCGGTTGTTGCTCTGAAATATCGACGCTGGAAGCGTTCATTCGACTTGTCTCGATAGAAGAACGCGGGTTGCTCCAGATGGCAGAACCGCCGGGCCCGCCAAAGCGGCGTCCCGGAGTGGGAGCGATGTTCTTTACTTCCCTGTACGCTCTCTCCAGCTTTTCCTGGGCTTCAGCGTCGATCTTGTCGTCAGGGACTTGAGCGTCTTGTGACTTGGACCATATCTTCCAGTTTGTCGGATTGAAAGAAGCTGCCAGGGACTTTCCAAAACGAAAGATTGTGGATTGACGGCCACTGTCAGTCTTGGCTTCACCCGACACTGCTGGTACAGAGTGATTGGAGTGGCGAACCAGCTTATTGCGGTGCGGCTTCGCACTCTTGGTGCCCTCATTTTCCTCGGCGTAGCTCAACTCGGTCTCCGTGGCTACATATTTTCGTGGCGGTTTTTGGCTCACTCTGTTTCTCATACTACCCTCGATGAACCTGGATGAGCGCGGTTGGACGCCATCGTCAGAATAATTGCTCGTTGGAGAGTCTGGTGCGTCGGCCTCAGACGCTGCAGCGTTTCTAACGGCTTTCCCATTGCCCCCAAGTGGCCAGTCGCTGGTGCGATGGCGCTTCTCGAATGGGTCATCTTCATCAAGGTGGTGCCCATCGCTGGCACTTCCGTAGTTGCTGCCACTGTCTTCCCCTTGCGAGTACCTTGAGAGAGTGTGGCTAAAAAGTCTCTTACTACCTTTGGAGAGAGACTGGGCGTTGTTCACACCACCCTCAAGGTTGTCTTGGGGTGTGTTGGTTGGCAGCTAGTACCATTAGCCTTGCATTCGTTTCTGGGGTGCAGAGAAGCATGTGGGTAGATCGTATCCTCGGCGATAGTGAAATCAGACACGTCCCATAAGCCCCAGGCCAGATCAAAGTTGAAAATAACTTACCACGTGCGAGTCCATGGCGACGTTGGTGTTGCGAACGTTGTCCCTTGCGTCGTATGACCATATAGACAAAGCTCGAGACGGCTAGCTTGAGTGAACTTGAGGAATGTTAGTGCGCAGAGAGGCTGCTCTGACCTCTGTTGCTGTCACGTCCTGGGCAATCGCGAATGTAAATCGCGAATGTAAATAGTATATGTAAGTCGTGGTTGTTGTGTTGTGAGTCTGGAACCCGGACAACGAAGGACCGTAACAACGTAGCCTTGTTGACCCTGTTACTACGCGTAATCCCCGACCGCGAGGAACGTATGTACAACGCTGACACTGTAGAGTACGTGCTTACTCGAGCAGGAGTATCAACATTCGATACTGGACAAAGACTGGTTGAGTTGTGAAAGGTGAATTGTGAAGGGGATTTGATGTGATGTGGTTATGTTTTGTTATGCCTGGGAAGGGAAGCAGAAGGATAGGAGAAGTGTCTCATCATAATCTCTTCATAATATTACAAGTCATGTATAAAGAGATGAGCGAGTTTCACACACATATAGAATTATGTTTTGAATTACACAAGCACGTAGCAATGGAGTCGTGCTTCATTATAATTATGATTATACCGAACATATATTGTACAGTATTTTATTGGTTGGGATACTCGCACTCTTAAGGGTCCTTTTGCCTTCCCGCAAAAAGTATTTCTGAATTTCGCTGGCTGATTACTGTGCAAAGTGACTTTTTGGTACTTGATTACTCCCCCAAAATTGTACGCGATAACAAAGTACTGGTACCGTTTGTCCCCGGTTTCGCCTGTCAGTGTACGAAGTAGAAACGCGTATACCGCCAAGCTTCTTTCGCTCCAGATCCTCAACATCGGCCATATCTACCTTCAGCCCGCTGTACTGTGCAACCACTTCCCCGCAACCATCACGATTCAATTACTACCTCGTTCCAGACGTCTTATCCAAGACAGAGGCGTCCGATAATTGCGATATATCTTAAAGACCGACTCGATCCGGCTCACCGCGATTTTCGGGGCCTATCGCCTCCCTTGAAGACTCGACCGCAAAGATTCATCCCACCCCTATTGAACTCAACATTTGCGATAAGGATGTCAGGACGATAGGCTGCAATTCAATCGCAGGACTATTTATTGATCAACATCCGTGAAAGACACTCGTCGGGCTGCGGTTGTTGCGTGGCGTCAATCCTATCTCTCGCTCCCAGGACACGCCGGTGAATAGACCGAGCCCGATACACGAAGGCAATGCCGGGCACTGAGCCATACTCGTCTCCCTTCATTCTCGATTTGGATGCTTCGGAGGACCCAGACGACCAGGATTTCGAGTTCTTCAACCCAGGCACGCCATACATAGCCTCCGGGAGCCCTGGCGCTTTTCTCGAAGAAAACCTCCCCCACGGCGAAAGGAGAGCGAATTTTGGGTCGCCTGCTATAGCTCAGAAAGGCGGCGCTGAAAACAGGAGTTCTGCTGTTGCAGCGGGCCCACGGACACCCTCGATACCTTCTTCAGATTCCCCCGGAGGCTCCTTTCATGACTCGTCCTCAGACTCCTCAACATATAACAAACGAAAGCCGTCGTCAGAATCATCAGAGCCTACCTCTGAGGCCAAAGACGCCTCGATGAATGATGCCGAGATGGGCGACTGGAAAGCGGGAGGAGGACATGGGCCGGACGACTCAGATGCCTACGGGGCATACAGCGCCACAACAGCCTCACCCCCAACCGCTACAGCGTTCGATTTCAACGACAAAATGATGGAAACCGATTTCGACTTTGATAGTGCTGCAAGCAGCCCGAGCCATTTTGCCAACGCCATGAAGTCACCGGGAATGCCAACTATCAAACACGATTCTCCGAGTCGGAATACCCCAGTTATGAAGCATAGAGCGGCAGGCCACCATTCGAAATCCTCTGTGAGTTCCCTGGTTAATAATCGCAGACTTGCCAATCAAGTGACTAACGATTATAAGCAAAATTCGATAAGCCATACAATGCACGGCCTGACGACAAATGCTTCCCGCGAGGCCTCTCCGTTGTCCACAATGATCACAAGCCAGGAATCTTCGCCATCACTGTTCTTCAACAATTCTCCTTCACCTACCGGCGGAGTGGAGTTTATTAACGGAACAATGCTTGGTAACGGGGCCCAGAACAACCCCTGGCCAGCAAATTACGACTTCAGCATACCGAACTCGATGGTAAACGGTGGATTTATGCCCATGCGCCTGAACAACAACATTCCCCAACCGATGTCGTTCCCGGCTGGCATGTCTCTTATGGATACCATGTACAAGCCTGTCTTGGCTATTCATCCGACTCCGTTGAAGTCGCGAGTAGAGACTCAAATCCCTATCAAGTTGACGCTTTTCCCGTTCCCTCCGGGTATTACAAAACTTCATCTACCTACCCACACCATTTCGAAGCCAAAACTGCTTGCAAAACAGCCCCTTACCAAGTCGCCTGATACTTTAGAACTCACAACAACGCTCGTTTGTACAAGCGCAATGCAAAATCCGGAATATCGACGACGAGCCTTTGAACGTGCTGCTGGAACTCCCAAAGCTTCAGATTCGCGCTCAGAGGAAGAAGCCGATTCGGTGGCAGACGACGATGATGAGAACAAACCCCTGAATGGAGGGGAGGTGAAGATATGCTCTGGATGCATTACCCGTGAGCGTAAGCGTGCTGCGAGGAAGAAGGTCAAAAAGGTCGAAGAGGAAGAATCCTGGCACAAGGATGAAGACAAACGCGTGATCGTCTTCAATACACATGAAATAAAAGATTGGCAACAACCATCGAGCCAAGTATCGTCTGATACGGTGGGAGACCGACGTGAGCCAGTCGTTCATGAGGGTGCTTTACAGGTTGATGCTCCTATGCGTATCGCCTGTTATTGCAGACATCAGAACGAGAAATTGGGGTTCCAAGTTATCTTCACAATCAAAGACTGGACAGGGCGCCTAGTAGCCCAAGAGATTACTTCTTCGATTATGATCACAGATGACCATAAGACACACAACATACCTCCCGCAATGGGCGCAGGCGTCAATGAGCATGGGTTCCTGAACAGCCCTGGTGTTGGTGGGCCTGATATGACTTTTGATATGCCCATGGCGTCGTTTCGTGCATCGCAGTCAAACACAGACACGCAAAATCTGCAAAGGAATTACCCCCTATCATACACGCCTTCTCAGACGTCTCAGAATGCCCCGAGCGCGACAACTCCACGCAGCTTATCAAGGCAGGCATCGCCCTCTGGATCAACTGGTCCAAGCAACAAAAAGCGAAAAGCTAGCGGGTCTAGCAAAGTCCCAAGCGGCCTCGCTATGACAAGACTTGAGCAGCATCCTCCAGCTAATGGCTCGAACACTACCTCATCTCAACCTCCGTTCGGAGCTTCACCTAACATGTTTGCTTCCCCTCAAGACACAACGTTCAATCATATGCCCCAGTCAGTACAGCCGGGCCATGCTCAGTTTAACGCTGGATCACCTACTCAAAACGGCAACGAGCAAGGGTTTATCTCGAATAACAATAGATCCCAAAGTATGGATAACCTTGCTTTGAGTCAGCTATACTCGGCGCCAACCTCCACACATCCAAGCCGCGCACCAAGCCCGAACAGTATGAGGAACAGCATCCAGGCATACCAACAGCAGCAAGCTCAGATTGCACAAGCAGTTGCCAGTGGCCTATATGGGATGCCCTTGCCGCTCAACCCCCAAAGGCCCCCCACCATTCACAAGATGATACCAAATGAAGGTCCAAAGGCTGGAGGGATTGAAGTGACATGCCTTGGTAGTGGATTCTGCCAAGGCTTGGAAGTTATGTTTGGAGATGTAAAGGCCACTACCACGACATATTGGGGCGAAACATCGCTTGTCTGTTTGCTTCCTCCTGCAACTACAGGCGGAACTGTTCCAGTCACCTTCAAGCACCAACACCAGCAGCAACTACAACCCTTCCCTTCACCGCCGATCCTTAAGCAGCAAGCGTTCTTTAAGTATGTTGATGACGATGAACAGCAAATTATTAGAACGGCTCTGTCTGTATTGGGGCACAAGATGACTGGGAGAATGGAAGATGTCCGTGATTTGGCACGAAGAATCGTGGGTGATGGTCCATCATCCTGGGGCGGCGCCGCTGGTGGTGCTTCGCCCACAGGTGGAAGCCAGCAACCACCCGTGTCTCGATTCAATGCCGCCATATTTGGTGTTGATGTCGAAGCAACACTCTTAAGAATTCTGGATCTCATTGACCTAGATGATAGCTCGCACCTACCTCGTCTGAATATGCGGCGAACATCTGGCCAGACGATGCTTCATTTGGCATGCTCATTAGGACTCCAACGCTTTGTTGCGGCCTTGCTAGCAAGAGGTGCTAACCCGGAGCCCCGCGATAAAGGAGGTTTCACGCCCATGCACTTCGCAGCAATGCATAACCACCCTCAGATCATAAGACGTCTCATTCTATGCGGCGCAGATCCTTCGTGGAGAACTCTCCAGGGTTATACAGCCTCCGATTTGTGCACAACCGACGAAACTCTTCAGTCAACTCGTCGTGTAGAGCGTCATAGCCGCAGACGTAGTGGTGGTTCTATTCGTAGCAGGACAAGCAGCGCCACGTCCTTGCAATCGCTATGGGAACCGCGTCCAATGGGAGGTGAAGTAACGGTATCTCCAGGAGCCGCCAGGGACGACTCAAATGATACATCTGAAACCGAGGAGCCAGAATATAGCGATGTAGGGAGCGATGCTACACCCGATGAAGTCTTTTGGATGCGCCCGAGACGCAGGAGCGCAGCTCCTCCAGACATTGACACTACGCTTCCAGATGAAGCCAATGGTCTGCCCGTCCCCGCAACCGACGGATTGGGAGCTGGGTTCGTATCACCGGCCGCAGCTATGACAGCGTTCCGTGATCATTTGACCGCCCAGATTCAGCATATTCAACAGTCGATGCAGCACCTTAATCTACCACAAATTCCAAACCTGCCGGACTACCAAGCATATTTGCCAACGGCACCTATGGTTCGCCGAATCAGCTCGCTGGTACCGCACATGGGCGCATCTAGAACTGCCGATGTTGGTCCAGCAAATAAGGAGGCAGATTCAAAATGGTGGGACCTCTTCTCAGGAACTATGATGAATGCCCCGCCTGCTTATGAGGATATTTTTCCACACAAGGAGATTGACGGAAAAAGAGCGTCGGCTACTCAGGCTGCAGCAGATGCGATTGCCGATGATAAATGCTCTGCACTATATGACCAGGCACAGTCGTCGGGTTCGAGTACGGCCTCGAGTTCCAAAACTACTTCAGATGTATTAGAAAAGCTAGATACGGGCTCCAAACATTCTTTAAGCGACGAAGGGCGTGCTCAAATCCGACTGGCACATGGCAAGAAGATCCGATTCCGGAGTGATAGGAAGCTATTTTTCATTTGGGTAAGTCAACTTTTTCCTGCTCCTACATACGAAACGAACTGAACTAATTCCATATAGATTCCTATTCTAGTAATTATTGTGGCTACCATGCTCTACAACCGCGTTCCCAAAGTATGGGCAGAGGGGAGTCGACTTATCAAGTCATATGCTCGGTCAAGAGCTGAGCGGGCAGTGGAGGCTTTGTAATTAAACAACCGGTTTTGAGGTTGCTCCCAGTTTGGGACTACGACATGCAAGGAAATTTCTCGGGATGAGGGCTTGTTCAGTATTGATGGGATTAAGACCATGGTTTTATTTATATGGTGTTGTTGTGGAGTGCGGTTGGGTACAGCGTGCTTGCCAGTTTGATATAATTGTTTACATTTAGTGGTTGTAAATTCAGCCATGCCCTACTATTATCTCCAAGAAACAATGCGCCATGATTGTGTGAGCCATCTTACGACTGAACCCCCCCTGGCAGACAAACAGACGGCCTTGCTATAGTAGATAGCCGCCATCAGGATTGATTCCTCCTCCGTGCCTGGGCCCGTTGAGCGCCACTAACAGCTAACCTATCCGCCGCCTCGTTACTCGGGTCGTTTGAATGGCCCTTGATCCAGTTGAAAATTGTACCGGATCCAACCCCCTGCCGTTCCCTAATTCTGGCCAGAATATCTACGACCAGGTCCTTGTTCATGACGGGCTGGTTGGTTGAGGTTAACCAGTTATTCGTCTCCCACTTCTTGAACCAGGTCGTCACGCAGTTTATGCTGTAGTTGCTGTCTGTGTAGATGTGAACTTCACGGTGCATAGGCGCAATCTCAAGCGCACGCAAGATAGCCGTGAGTTCTGCCCTTTGGTTGGTTTGAAGTTCACCCTCCAATGCCTCGGAAATATTTCTAGAAGACCCAGAGTCAGCATTTCTTGCCGAATATATCGGGGCCACACCATTGCAGTATAATCATCAATGCATTGCCCTATATGGTAAGTTGAGACGTACCTATCATCCCCGTCCCCGAAAAACACACCCACTCCTGCAACAGCTCCCACCTTCCCATTAGCCAAACTACTACCGTCCGTGTATATACTGAGAGGCTTTGATTTAGAATCGCTAGCACGAGATTTAGTAGCTGAGGTTGTGGCTGCTATCTGGACTGTTTTGGCCTTGGTCTGGTCGGCCGAGGCCGCTGGAGATGTTTTTCTCTTCTTTGATGGCACCGTGGGGCTCTCAACATCCGACAAGTCGTCGAATTCCCCGGGCTGCTCGTATTCATCTATCAATTCCGTGGTGTCTGACGCTACCTTGCCACGGCGGTTGCCAGCCTGTACAAACGCCTCCGCTTCGCCTCTTGTGCTAAACCTTTTGTACTTAGGTAATTTCCAGCCCTTTATCTGCTCCTGAGCAGTCGTCCAATCAGTATATACACCTGGATTGTGACCGCTTGCTACTCCATAGAACCGAGCTTCGCCGACAGGAGCAGAGGGGCCAGCATTTGACTCTCTTCCAGATACAAATGCCTCGGCCTCAGATCGAGTAGAGAATGATTTGACTTCAAAAGTTAGAGATATACAGAGCCAATATGAGGAGGCATAGTCACTCACAGCTGGCGCCTTTGAAACCAGTAATGCTCTCCTTGCAATCGTTCCAATCAGAGAAGACGCCCGGGTGACGACCAGCCCGCACGGCGTAGAATTTGGGCTGGGTGGTAGTTTTTCTCTTTTTAGACGCCGAGTCTGGCAAGCCCTTCCCTCCTAATGCAGCCATTCTCGGCTCGGTAGTGTCGCGATATAGAGGCGCGAGAGGTGCTAGAGAGCAGACAAACGTGCGAAAGCTAAGCTGCAACCCACTCCGTGGGGCAACGGGAGCAATTTCAAAGGTACGGCGGTTACTGATGAACCGGCCTGGTAATTTCAAAGGTTGCCTGTAGCGGAGTATTGCGTTAACAGGCCCTGCTTGTCACCAGAGGGAAGCTGTACGAGCCACCGTCTCCATGTGGCTGGTAGGTTCGCTCTTTGCTATCGAACAAAGACAAAGATTCGAAACGCGTGGCCTTATCCAATCAAGACCAGCAAGTTGTGACGTGGTAGCTCATAAGGATATGAACCCAGAATACACAAGGAGTATTTACGTTTCGGTGTCTGTGGTTGAGACTCTGGAGATAAGTCAGGCACAGCCTTCTCCCACCTTCATTTGTTGGTACGTAGTCCCCGCCTTATGCAAGGCTGTTGAATCTCAAACGAGGCTTATCTTAGATTACTTCACAACTCAAGTAAACAAACGACGTAGCTGGAATTTTCTTATTATTTTACTTATAATTATGCTTGCATGTCACATCTATCATTTAAAGGGGGAGGTTCATGGCCGTCTGTCTCCCACGCCAGCAATGACCAGTTCAACTCTTTTCTCCAGAACAGTCCATGACCCAGCCGTGACGTGTGGGGTTGTGCGACAGCTCCAAAGGCTGTGCCTTCGCTACAAAGCCCTCCTGTTGCTGGCTCTCGCCAGTCAATGACGACTCTGCCAAACCTGGAGTGTAACAGGGCCATGGAGCACATGACACAAGGCTCGTGAGTCAAGTATATCTCCAGGTTGTGACACAGGTATCCATCCGGGGATAGCGTACTCTCGTTGAAGACAGAATGTTCTTCAGGATGCATGGGCATATCAAAAAACATGGCGCTTTCCAGATTGTCAAGAGATGATGGTGGCGGCGCATCGCCCTTTTCCCTCTCGGCGGTTCTAAGTTTCTGGGCAATCATGCCAACGGCGCGCAGAATGGAATGTGCCATGACATTACCTTTGGTGCAACTCCTCCCGTTCGCCCAGCGTGCATCTCCGGCCAGCGCCAAAGCACGGGCAGTACCATTTTCCCTCTGGACAATAACCGCCCCAGTGCCCTCGCCGATCCCAGAGGCTGCCGAAGCCTGGGCAACGCTGTGTGCCATCCCCATCCATCTGTCCAAATCACCGGCCATCTCGTCCTCCGCCCGGGAAAGTATGTGTGGATGCGGCCCAAAGGGGTTGTTCTTCTTGTATACCGTCGGCCAATGTGTCGCTGTCCATTTCGTAGCCTGGGCCTGAGAGGTTGGCGCGAGTTGCGGCACGGGAATTGTCCAGACCGCTGGCGCATTGCTCTCTGACAATGGAAGCACATTGGAGATGCATTCCTTCAGCGCCAAAATGTCGATAGAAACCGTGGGGGCCACCAGCAAACAAAGGCTTGGCTGGCCATCGGCAGCAGGAGGGGTGGTCCCAGGCAGAGAGACCTGCGACTTCAAATGCGGTGGTAGGTCGTGGAGTTTCGCAAACCGGCGCAAGTGCTGTAAGTCGACAGCATACTCATCCTGGATCAAAGAACGCACCGCACTCACAGATGTCAGCACTCCAACTAATGGACTCGAGGCTAGCTAACTCACCTGAGTACCGAATTGGCAGATTTAATGGGGACGGTTGTGATGTAGACATCGATGGTGGAGTCCCCGGCTTTCAGCTCTAGTAAGGTCTTCAACGGTTTGAGGCGCCGGACTGGGGGTGGGATGGTGGCCATGGGGGGGAGGGAAGGGCCGTTGGTCACTGCATTTCCATGCTCTCAAGAACGTGGGAAAGCGGGGTTTGGAGGTGTGAACGAGGCTCAATACTTTGATGGAACATCGGCCGCGGGGATGTCGAGCTGGACAATGCTTTTACTGGCAGGAATAACGTAATTCTGGAATAATTTGAAGGCTATCTCTTATCGCACGTGATGACAATTTTAACAGTGGGGGATATTGTTTTGTCTGAGGCAAAATAAAGGCGGTATAATTGGGCAGAAATCTTTTTTGAGGAGGCTAGGGAAGACGCTTGTCGTTCTCAGTTCGTGTGTGGATGCTCGTACCTGTTGTACCCTACGGCTAGTCTTAATTTAGTATCCACTAGGGTAATACTTCGGGGAGTACTTGCTGCGCGGGTCACTCCTCACTCCAACAACAAAAGATAATCATACATCTTTCTATATCTATACTCGGTACAAACACAGCAAGGAAGGCGACGAGGAAAGGCAGCTGGTTGGTACGGCTTATGCGACCAGTACAGCTCGACATGCGTTCTTATTGTTTCTGCTTATGCCTTCGAAAATGTAAGGTGGTACAACCATGCCTCCAGCCGCAGCGAGAAGAGACCGAGACCGAGACATGCTACGAGAGTACTGTAGAGTCATAAAGGGTCAATAAGTTACCGTAGTTGCTGTGTTCAGTGCTGCTGTGAGTCGTCTGGTCTGCGACAAGGTTTCTCCGCCGCCTCGTTTCCATTTGGACAAACTAATGCGAATCATGCATAAACGTGGGGTTCAAAGGCATGGGTAGTTGGCCCTGTGTTTCCCAGCTGTACGGAGTAAGTGTGGTATGTTGTTTTAATTGCACCGATGCAGGAACTATAATGTATGTACATATCTTATAGTCGGGGCGATATATGTGGGACAGCTATATGGGACAGATATGTTCTATAGTAAATACCAGCATGCTAATATATGGGATGATACAGTGTGTGCGTGTGTACTGATGCAGGTATCATAGCGGATGTCATATATGGAGTGGTACGAAAAACTACTCCATACATTATCACATTCAGTATACTCGGTTCGTTACTGCGGAGTGCACTCCGGATATTACTATGGTCGGCCTGTTGCTTATTCTCCGGATATTACTTGCTATATGTTAAGTGCCATGTTAAGTGCTATAAGTGCCACTACTACTACATACGATCTACCTAAGCGTAAAGAGCAGAGTCATTGGAAAAGGGGTGGGTGCGCCAAGGGACTGTCCTCAGACATTGTGCATGTAGGACAATATGTATTCTGGAGCTAGAGTTTGTCCTCCAACCAGAGGGCGAGGGAAAAACAGCTTATATACAGAAACAGGAAGGAGAAACCGTCGGCCTACTCTAGAATGTCCTTTTTCCTCTTCTAGACGCAGACCGCAGACGTAGACGCAGACGCGGTGGTTGTATAGTCCGTACTTTTTGCCGGTGGTTGAGTTCTCGGGAGATACAAGCACACATGGTACCATCCCTCGCGCCATCGATGTACCTAGCCCTGCACCCAAGCCTACAAGTCTGCACCCAAATTCGTGCCGATATCCCCGTTGCGCCGCCTGAACCGCCTTAGTGCATCGCTAATCGCACTGGTGACAGGCCTACTTCAAAGCTAAAATCGCCAAATTCCTTGGATCCCTCCCCAAGTCTTCCATGTCATTCAATGTACCATGTACTCCCGTACTCCAAAACTGACTCCAACCTACCACTAACGTCTGACTTTATCCTTTTTAGTCCTCGTTGATCGACACATACCCCAACAACCAAACCAGACTCCATCGACTCGTACCTCTCTTCCTTTCTCCGAAAAACATAAACCAACAACATCCCAACTGATCGCAACTTAGCCCAGCGCAAAATCGATTCTTCGTCCCATCCCAACTGTTCTCTATATACGGTCTCGGTCTGTGGGTTCCAGTGTCGACAACTGAACCACATTACTCCAGAAATTCTTAGCCAAGCAATTCACCAGTCCCCCTTCGCCGGGACATCCGCCTTCAAAGTTCTACAGCCTCACCCTCAGCCTCAGCTGTCCAGCCAGCTCTACGGCTGTATTCCACCTTCAGCCTGCCGGAGTTGATAGTTACCCCGAAACCCGCTATTGAGGACCGCAGTCTCTCGCTGCCTCGCAGTCCACTTGCAGGCGGCGGCACGCCAACGATACCCTTCGCCTGATGCCTCACTCCACTCCAGGAGCAGTTGCTGTTGACAATGAAGTTTCTGGTATGGGTTCCCATTGCGTCTTGGTATCTCGTTAGCTAATTCCGTCATAGATAGTTTGAGGCGACAATCCCAACTCTCGTCCATTGGAAAGGCTGCAATTATGAGTAATGTAGTCTCCGTGGACACTCCGAATGATAGCAACTCCAACAAAGAGACGAGCGACATTAAACCAGCATCCCATGGCATAGTACCAGCAACATCTGTTCCTCATGGCCTAGTGCCGGCACTGTCAGTAGCCCAGGGGCTGGTGCCGTCACCATCTATCCCCCATGGACTGGTGCCACCGATACCTATTCCTCATGCGCGTGTCCACCACACGATTCCAAACGGCCATGGCTTTGGCTCCCTGGATGGTGGTAGTCTTACACCAAGCGATGCTTCTGGCGGTAGTGCTACATCAACAGCGCCCGGTAGTCCTCATCTGTGAGTCACCATAGCCTTCCCGGGCTTGTATGAGTGTTCCTGGCTAACAAGTTCCAGCATGCCAATTAGACAAAACTCTGGGTCGAGCACTCCCCGGACACGGCCACCTGCGACAACGCTTAACATTCCTGGGATGACACGGTCCAGGGTTTCTCCTGACGGTCGTATTGCAGAGCGAGATGTGGCATCCAAGCTGGTGATTATTATGGTCGGTCTGCCAGCAAGAGGAAAATCGTACATCACCAAGAAGATACAACGGTATCTTTCATGGCAACAGCACAACAGTCAAATATTCAACGTTGGCAATCGACGACGAGTGGCAGCCGGTGCACCAGGATCATCAAACATTACAGCCCAGATCCAGCAGCGAACGAAGGCTGTGACAAACACGGATGCTCGCTCAGGGGCTGCCACGGCTTCTGGCACAATGGATGGACCCACTCAGGCTGCACATATACTTCTCAACGGAGTGGAATCTGGCCAAAAACAAGAGTCAGCTTCCCGTGATCATTCGGAAGAGCCACCTCAACCCATGGCGCCAGCGGAGCCCTTGGACCAGAGTGCAGAGTTCTTTGACCCTTCTAACGCACGAGCGGCCCAAGTGCGAGAGCAGGTGGCCATCTCTACACTCGACGAGCTGCTCGACTATCTTCTACTTCAAGGCGGATCGGCGGGCATTTTAGATGCAACGAATAGCACTATCGAACGACGAAAGCTGTTATTCAATCGCGTCAAGGAGCGCGATTCTAAGCTTGGCATACTTTTCATCGAAAGTATCTGCGAAGATCAAGGGGTAGGGACGTCGAACCCGTTTACAATGCTTACGCTAACCCTATCTACTATAGCTCCTGGAAGCAAACATGCGACTAAAGCTATCGGGCCCCGACTATAAAGGCAAGGACCCGGTGACGTCCTTGGAGGATTTTAGAAAACGAGTTGCGGCATACGAAAGCGCATATGTCCCGCTTGGCGACTACGAAGAAAAAAATGGTATCCAATATATTAAGGTAGAGATTTGTTTGACTAAAACACAGCAAAGAATAGCGCTGACCTGTACCAGATGATTGATGTTGGACGAAAAGTCGTACACCACCAACTGAAGGGATTTCTGAGTGGGGGCATTGCCTCGTATCTAACCACGTTCAACCTTGCCCCGAGACAGATCTGGATTACCCGCCATGGAGAATCGTATGATAATAGGGAAGGAAAACTCGGCGGAAACTCCGATATCACGCCAGAGGGCCGCGCCTATGGTGCTGTCCTGTACAATTTCATGACTCAAAAACGAAAGGATTGGCTAGTTGAGCAAAAGGACAAGATCCTGTCTTCCAGCTTTCCACCACAGCCTGGAGACAACACACCTCCCTACCCCGAAAGTCGCCTGGGCGAGCTCGATGAAAAGAACTTCTGTATCTGGACATCCATGTTGAAGAGAAGCATTCAAACGGCGGAGGATTTCGAGGCTGACGATGATTATGATGTTAAGAACTGGGAGATGCTGAATGAGCTGAACGCGGGTGATTTTGAACGACTCACGTATGAGGAAATAGAACAAAATTTCCCGCTCGAATTCAACAAACGGAAGCAGGATAAGCTGCATTACATCTATCCTGGAGTAGGAGGAGAAGGCTACCTTCAGGTTATCAGTCGACTTCGAGATATGGTGAGAGAGATTGAGAGAATTACCGACCATGTCCTCATCATTGGACATCGCTCCATTGCTCGCGTCCTCATGGCTTACTTTATGGATCTCACCCGAAACGATATCGCCGATCTCGATGTTCCCCTTGGGATGTTATTTGTCATCGAGCCGAAGCCATACGGTGTGGACTTCCACGCATACAAATATAATGAGCAGAGTCAGTGGTTTGATGAGGTGAAGGACTATAAACCTCATAAGGAAACCCGGAAGGGGAACTAGTCGAATTTCCGTTAACCAAATAAGTGTTCGATTACCACGCATGCATGGAGCCGCTGTTGGAGTTATTGTATGGTTTATTGCGTGGAGTTACGGGCTGTTTGGGAGTAATGTAACGCGCACACATGGGGGCACACATGGGAGGGGCTTGCTTTTTACAATAACTTAGATTTTGGAGTTCGGAAGTAATGCGAATTGGGTAATATCAAAACGATTCATACATATATGGCCATTTAATTACCCCATGTAGCCTGTGTTATGTCTATATTGCTAGAGATTACCCGGAGAATACCTAGAGTATATATACACAAGTTTGGTAGACTGCTTCATATTTCACGGCATGATGGTTTGTAGACTAGTGTTTAAATATTCTACGACGGATGCAGCCACCAGTTTAAGCGCACTTCAAGAATACCAAAGCCGTGAGAAACGCAATGTTATTATGATAAAATAAGCTACTGCCCAACTAGTTTTGTGAAAAATATTAGCATATGCTACCCGCTCACCTTGCACACTGTTACCACTTATTAAGAATTGTAAATTAGCATATTCAATTCTTCTAACATGATTAAACTATGCCATGTAAATGGCAGAAAGCATAGGATGGTAGTTCAGTCATTTTCGAAAAAGTAGGGTGGTAGTTCGGCCCTTTTAATATTTTAGGTGAAACTTTAGTCATTAATTAGTTATCTAAGCAGCAACATGTCTAACTCTTACAATAGACGTTATAATAGAACGACTACATACTCTTAACAGAGCATGATATTTTTAAGAAAGTATTTGTAAACAGCAGTCCTCTAGATTTTCAGACACTTTACAAAGTAAATATAGTGCTGCTCTCTTCTACAATAAGTTGTAGTATTCTTAATACTCCTACAAAGCGATATGTCCATAAGCTTATAAATGAAACAGAGCAACTAAATACCTATAATATCCTTTGACAAAGAGAGATAAGTTAGAGAACCTAAAGTCAATTATCTAGAAGCGTAGGGCTCAAAAGAAGGGTAAAAGAGCAGTTTTAAAGGGTTAATTCCACATCTTAACAGAGGAGCTACAGTCGTAAGTTATAGAAGCAGAAGAAGCAACAGCATTAGAGAGACCTAGAACAACACCACGACTAAATTACCGCTCTATAATTGAGGAAATAGATGACGAAGAGAGCGAGGAGAGTGATTAGGAGCTTTCTGATAATGATATACATGAATTAAGGCTGTAGAAATTAATTGATTCTTTTTAAAGCTGTTAATGGGGTGGCCTCAACCGCACTAGGCGCAGTACGCCACGACCTACGTTAACGTGTTATTTGAAGCCTTTGTGTCTGATCCCCTGCCTCCTCTATTAAATTAAAACCTTACTCAAGAACCTCGGCGTCTACTAAGTTAGCGTTTAGTAGCCGGCGTTACATTTAGGTGGTTTGCACAGTTGATTTTGGAACGCCTGTAGCAGCTGTAATTTCGCGTACAGACATATGCGCATATCAGGATAAGACTCGAGAGGTCCTTTTTGACGGAGTAGGCCATTCTCCGTCAGTTTGGGGCGGCGACGAATCCATTGATCCATTGGCGACAATGACGAGATAAGGTTGAGGGAAGACTTGATTATGTGGTTCCGAGATTCCGCTTGTATGAACCACAACCCCTGGCCGTTCTTTAGCTTCGGATAAACAGTAATGTGGGGTGGCGCACGACCCTACTTCCCCTTTTTGACAGCCAGTAACCTTATTCTATAACAACGCGGGGCAGCCACAATCCTCATTCCGCTATTCCCCGCCGCAAATGATGAGAAGTCTATGGTGCCAGCTGCACCAGAAGCACTACCCAAAGGTCTAATAAATGTGCCAGCGCTGAGACCAACTCTATTTTGCACGATGTCTCTCTTCCCCAGAAAGGTGTATTCGGCCCGATCGGCATTTGATAAAATATCTGCGTTCGAGGGCGTTCTTGTGCTCAGCCATCTTCAAATGATCTGCGAAAAACCTTCATCTCAAGGTAGGCGTTATAACTAGAAGAACCGAAATAGGCCCTATTGTTCGTGGTGTTCTAAATGACCGAGATAGGTCATTCTATTCAAGAAGCACGAAATATTTCCGAGTAGAGCTTGTTTGGATCCTGGTACGCTGCTCTATATAAGGATGGCTGCTCATATGAGAATAATGGCCTTCGAAATCGGAGGTAGCCATCTCGCCTTGTCTATTGAGCTCTTCTGCTACTGAAAGCATGTTCGGTTCTCTTCTGTCCCTCCTCGTCGCCTCTGCGGCCGTCACGGTTGCCCTTCCGGCGCCAAACCTTCCACATGGCAACTTTGACGATGCTCTGCTCCACATCCTTAAGGGACGCGGTATATTAGGCCCTATCTCGACTGAATCACCCGCCGGTATTTCTGGAGGTCAGGTCGCCTCCGGAGCTCCCCCACTTAGCTCGTTCTTTGCTGGCCTCAAAGCTCCTGTACGTAGAGTGCCTGGCAATCAAAACAAGTCTGACTTATACATAGTACCCAACAAATACGTGGTGGGCCTCATATGCAGCCTCTCCTGGAAATGGTACTGCTGCTGGTCCATTCCCATACGAGTCCGCTCTACACAACAATGGTGTTGTGTATGGTATCAGCAACAATCGGGAATTCGATGGAACGTCTATTAAGCAGCCAACGCAGATCGATTGGTGTACATCCTTCTCCGAGCACCAAGGCGACTTTGCAAACCACAAGGCCACTGGTTTTGATACCCAGACCGTCACTGTCCAGTATTTCCAAGATGCTGCGACCATGACGGCATATCTTGTCCCTGGGTCACCGTACATGACATTCGAATATTTCGGTGCCACCCCACTGTTGACGTCTATGAATGGTGGGATTAAGTCGTTTAACGGGCAGACGCTCGAAGTTGGTGGAAGTGGTATGTGTGACTATATCTTCCATGGCATGTCAGTTCTGATACAAGTATACAGTAAGTATCACTGACACAGAATTCTCTGTGCTTGATTCCAGCGGTTCCACATACCTGATCTATGCCCTGTCTTCGATCACTCTAAAGGCCACTGCTGTCTCCTCGTCCTCCGGCACGATCCAGGCCAGTGGCGCTTTCTCTGGAATCCTTCGCATCGTCAAGCTTGCCGATCCCAACCACAAGGACCTTATAGACCAGCATTATCAGGTCTACCCGACTGCTGTCACTCTTGACTATACACTGACCGACACATCTGGCATTTTAATTTTTGACTGGACAACTGTCGGCGATGGCAGCAACCTGTTAATGCTCACATATCCCCACCACCGCATAAAGCTGCAGGACCCGAACTTCCCTGACACATCAGCACTTGGTTATCTCACAACAAAGGTTTTTCTTACCTTCTGCTTCCCATTCGCATTCGCATTTACTAACAAGAACAATAATAGGGGTGGATGTATCCCGCCGTTGGTAGCAAATGGAGCATGCTCTACGACCTCACTTCGATAAGTTGGGACGCGCCTCGCGCATTAGACTCTTCTTGCTCAGATGCTGTCCTTCAAGGTCTCGAGTACGAGATTGGCCAGCTTGACGTTTCTAAGGCACCTATTCCCGGAGACTTTTATTACTGGGGTGGAACTCTCGCTGCCCAGGGGCGGCTAGCCCTCATCGCGTTCGTTCAAGCCCCTCCTCGATTAACAAAAAGGTTAATCCGTTAACGTATATTTCCTCAACAGGGACAACCTTGGCCGCTCAGATCTCGTGACCCCAGTTATCGATTATCTCAAGGCTTCCTTTGCATACTGGTTTGATTCTTCGTCATCCACAGTACCTGCGTACGAGACCGCATGGGGCGGCGTAATCAACAAGGCCGGCGCCACGAATGTTTACGTCGACTTTGGGAATGGGTACTATAATGACCACCATTTCCACTACGGGTACTTCCTCTCGGTGGCGGCTATTATCGCCAAGTTTGATGGAAGCTGGTTAAACGAGCATAAAGAGTTCATCAACTGGTTCGCCCGGTAGGTATTCCTCTGCCAAGATTGCTAAGAGAAGCGATACTGATCATTCGATGTTCCCAGGGATATCATAAACCCATCACCAGAAGACCCTTTCTTCCCAGTCACCCGCTGCCGTGATTGGTTTGCGGGCCACTCTTGGGCATCTGGAATCGCCAACGGGGCCGGCAGCCGCGACCAAGAGTCCACCGGCGAGGCAGTGAACGGTTACTATGGCGCGCTCCTTTGGGCCTCTGTCGCACTGTCTACAGAGTACATCAACTATGCCAAGCTCCTCCTTGCTACTGAGCAACATGGCGCTCAGGTTTATTGGCATTTGTATCCGCAGGATGACCCAGCGGGCCGTGATAACCCATATCCTGAAGCGGATTTAAGAGCCCTGACCACGATAGGTAATGTGGAGGACTGGCAGTCTGGCGCATGGTTGTTCTGGGGTGACCTAAAGACTGAGATCGCGGCTATTCAGATATTACCCGTGATTCCTGTGAATGAAGTAGGTCATTTCTTAGTTTCATATCAACCTGCAAGAGAGAGTAGAGACTAATGATATACGCAGGTCCTGTATGATACCCAGTGGGTTGAGAACATGTGGTCATACACCATGCCCGAGCTGGTCGACCCAGCCATTGGCGATGAATGGAAAGCCGTCATCATCAATGCATATTCAAATGCACACCCGCAAGTCGCTGCCGAATGGAGTGCCAATCTCACGGCCTGGGGTATGTTTTCCCCCCTCTTCTTTTCAGTCTAGATGGGTACTCGCTGATAGATAAATAGGTAGCGGGCAAACGTTCACAAACGAGCTCTACTTCATCGGAACCCGCCCAAACCCAAGCAATGCCCCGATTTGCGGATCTCTTCCACAGAACCCATATGGCAGCTTCCAGATCCAGCTCGATTCTAATGGCAACTACGTTGCCGCTTCCAGCGTGGACACAAACTTGAAGGCCTCTGCCACCTCCACCAGCTCTGCTGCGACATTTAGCAGCGCCTACGTCCCAAATTCTGGCACGCTCCAGCTTGTCAGTACGGGCCAGTTTGTGACAGCTGGCCAGACTGGGGACGCTGCACTCGCTGCAGGCGCCGGAGTAGCATCAACTTGGGAGCGCTTTACGATCCGTCAAAAGAATGGCGCTGCGTCTGGGGTCTTCTCAATTAAGGCAACCAGCAATGGGTTGTACATCACTGTGGGCGCTGATGGCGCACTCATTAACAATGGTGCAAATGAGGCCTCAAGCGCAGGGTTCAAATTCGTTCCCGTGTAACTTAGCTATTAGTTGAGGCGAGTTGCGTTGTGGAAGCAAGGATACCAGTTGACAACTATGTACATAATGGTAGCTCGCAGAGAAATTTGTTGCCAGATTGTAATCCACGTCGCAGTATGCATTGCAAGCTTGCGTACTTGCGTATGGCAGAGCGGATGGAGTGCCCAATTCTCTGTCAGCCATGGTCGGCATATCCTCCGAGGTGGCATTCGAACCGAAGGCGGTTCGAAAAATTATCTAAACACTTGAAATACGCGAGTTGCAACGGTAACTATGTAATAACTATGTACAATTAATATGGTGTTGAGAATCCTCCTCGTAGTCTACAAGAAATTATACGATCAGGTACTGCTAAAATCAATGTATTGATTTCCTCCTGTGTAATATTATACCACTCGTTAAGAATAAAGCTTTATGGCTCATTACGGCCTGAACACACGACTTTAGAATGCGCTAAACATTCCTAATTAGAGAAAGGTCAGGACTTTAAGGTGGCCATTTTAAGCACTTAAGGTTATGCTCTTGTGTTACGACTGAAAGCTGCACCCCACATGCCGCATAACAGGTTAAGATCGTAATATTTCCAGCTCATTGAAGCTATATTCTGTTGCAAAGTAGAACGCCCCCTCCCTAATAGTAGTGTTAGCATTTTAGTTTATTGCTCTAAGTCCTAGTAGAAACACTTGCCTACATTCTAAAGATCTAAAAATACTGTTTGTATGAAGGTAGAACTCTTCATACAAATCTACTAGCACACTATTCTAGATGTGCTTTAGGTCGTTATCTGATTATACACCCTAATATGTACATTCCAACCTCACTCCCGCACTACTCCAACCTATAAGTGCATTGCTAAGCGTAAGCACATACGTTAGATTCATAGAGTGGTAGTATATTCCATGTTATGCAGTGTTGGGGTTTATAAACCAGCCTAAGACTACTGCAATTGTGGGCGTTCCACTTGTACATGTTCAATAGTTTCGACATGGAGGGAGTATTCAAAAACACAACTCTATCAAATTTAGATTAACTACTTGTATTTCGAATCTGACATGGCAATCCCTGCCTACGCTTATAGATAAATATTTGGTGTGAATAGGCTCTTAACATAACGTAGGTCGTGGCGTAACCGGCACAATGGCGTAACCGGCATAGTGGGGTGGCTACCCCATCAAACCCATAAACAGCCTCAGAAAAAAAATGAAAATTCAATTACTACAGTGCTAATTCATCCAAATCACTGTTATACAGCTCTCCTTCACTCTCTTCATCTATTTCCTTAATTATAGAGCAGTAATTTGGTTGTAGTGTTGTTCTAGGTCTCTGTGAAGCTGTTGCTGTTGCTTCTTCTGCTTCTGCAACCTGCGACTGTAGCTCCTCTGTTGAGACATGGAATTGACCCTTTAAAACTGCTCTTTTACCCTTATTTTGAGCCCTACGCTTCTGGATAATTGACCTTAGGTTCTCTGTCTCTCTTTGTTGAAGGATATTGCGGGTATTTAGTCGCTCTGTTTCATCTGCTAACTTGTGGATATATCGCTTTGTAGGAGTATCTAGAATACCACGACTTATTGTAGAAGAAAGCACTGTATTTGCTTTATGAAGTGTTTGAAAATCAGGTGGACTGCTATTCAAAAATACTTTCTCAAAAATGTCATGCTCTGTAGGAGTATGTGGC